>VWPW01011963.1:48118-109947 GCA_013389825.1 Crypturellus undulatus
CGCGGGCCCCGGCGCGGTGCCTGGGCGGCCCGCGCTGAGCGGCGCCGCGTGCCCCTCCCCCAGGCGCGGCACCTCTACATCTGCGACTTCCACAAGAACTTGATCCAGAGCGTGAGGAACAGGCGAAAGCGGAAAGGCAGCGATGACGACGGCGACTCGCCCGTGCAGGACATCGACACTCCGGAGGTAGCGAAACGGCCCTTCCCCGGTGGCCGCGCGGCGGCTGCTCCCAGCGACTGCCCGTTCCCGCGCGTGCCGCTTTCCCGGCCTGGGGGCGGGGGGAAGGGAAGGCTTCTGGTGCGCTAAATTCTCAGTACGAGACGAGCTGACTTTTACGGAGTATTTACTGCGTTAATCCTACAGATTAGAATGAGCAAGGCTCTTGGTTTCTGCTTGTCTGCTGGTTTTCTCCGAAAACTGTCGCTTTCATGGTTTTCCTTGGTGCTGCCTTTCCAGACTTGCATGTGGTAAAGCATCACCTCTGCTAGTAGCAAAACCTATCTTCTGCAGGGGCTGACAATTTAAGGGAATTGCACATAGGACTTGAGGTATAAATGCTCCGCTGTTCCCATTCTTCCAACTGTACCTTGCTATGTGGAGATGTGCTGCAGAACAGTTCTTGCAGCTGTTCTGTTGCTGCATTCTACCTCCGGGTTTAATGAGGATAACTCTTTGTTTTTTATCCTGTACTGATGATAGAGACACTCAGTATCAGGCAGGAAAGGAGCGGAGGAGGATGGCGCTTTTCCCACTAGTGTCTTCTCCTGCAGACCTGTGAAACACTGTTACCCACTGTGAAAGTGAACTACACCTTCTGAATCTTTTTACATAGTGTAGTGGGAGAGAAAGCACCAGGTTTGCGAGAACGATACCATGAGGTCCCTACACCTCTGTAGGACTATTTCTGCTGCAGCCTGGCTTAGCAGGCACTCTCAGCACGATAATTTTGTGCAAAGGTTGTGATTCCTGTCTGATTCCTCTAACAGGGATGTTGAAAGATGCTTCAAATATTGCTTATTGACTGTTAAGCCCGTGGCTTCCCTATAGCTACAATCTGCAGATATCAGCAACCTATACGATAAAACTTTGTTCAAGAAGGCGCGCAGCTCCACTGTGAAAGCTCTGAGGGGACTGGGAATGGCTTGATGCTAATTGTGCTTTTGTCTGCTAAATGTATTGGGTCCCTTCTGTGAAAGCTCTGGCTAAATCTAAATGTGCCGCATAACTTAAGGAAGCTGCCTGGCGCAGGGGGAACTGCCACTCTTCAGTGAGCCTGGTTTGCTTTCCAATACAAGAGTGCTAAAGTGTGCCCCAGCTGATGGGTATTTCTGAAGAAAAATAGCAGGCTTTTTAACTGTACTGCTGCAAGCAAGACAACAGACAGGGAAGTGTGTTGGAGGCATTTCAGCCGACTGTTTGGATAATGGTAACGTCCCCTTCCCACTGTGTGCCTTGGGGCCCAGAATTGCAGAAAATCTGGAGTTCAAGGTGACCTGGAGGTATCTGATGCAAGACCCCTGCTCAGGCAGGGTCTAGTAGAGCAGGTTACCCAGGGCCTTGTCCAAGTGGGTTTTGAGCATCTTCAAGGATGAAGGCTGTGCAGCCTCTCTGTTTCAGTGCTCAGCTACCCTCATAGTAAAAAAAAGTGTTTTCTTATGTTCAGACGGGACTTCTTGAGTTTCAGTTTGTGCCTGTGGCCGGTGTCCTGTCCCTGGGGCAACATTGAGAAGATTCCCGCCTTCTCTGAAATACTCATACATGTAGATAGTTCCCCACAAGCTTTCCCTTGTCCTGGATTACGAGTTCCAGCTCTTCCCGCCTGTCCTGATATGCGCTTGTCCCAATCCCCTAATTGTACTTGTGGCCCTGTGATACCTGTAGGCTCTTGACCTTTCGTGTTTTCACTTACTATTCCCTTTGCTAAGCGGGGTTAAATCCCTCTGAGTACCTTTGGGGTCCTCTGGTCTCCTCCTTAGTCCTGACCATCACTAGCTGTTCAGGATGATGCCTGCAGGCAGGAGAGCTGCCACGGTGCTGCTGCCTCCTGTGGCTTTGCAGGGAGCTCAGGCTCCTCTGTATCATTCTCTAGGGCACAGGCTCATGTGGGAAGCTGAATATATGGCACGTAAAATGCGGAATACCACAGGATGTACACCCTCTGTTGCATAAGGTGGTATGCACCAGCTCTGGCCAGTTTGTCAAGTGCACAGTAGCACTGTTCTTAATCTATACCTGAGGTTTCTAAATGAATTTAGAGTGTATTCCATAATGAATGTTTAACTGTGTGGTTTTGGAGAATGCTATGGTAATGGCAAGCGGTCTAGCAGAACTTTTAATTCAGCCTATCTGCTTTTTTCCTTTCTCATCTTTTGGATAAGCTCTGTGTTGACATTGTCAGGGAAGGTGGCAGGGTAAGGTGTTGCTGGAGACGTGACGGGTCAGAGTTCTTGAGATTCGGAACTGAAGAAGTACTGAGTTAAGACTGTATATTTATATCCTTAAGAGGAGACTGTGCAATTCTCTCAACTGTCAACTCATGCTGAAAAATAGTTCTGGGCAACTCTGCCTATGCACATAACTCCTACATTGTGCTTATGTAGCAGCAATATGTTTGGAGAACGAGAACAGCTGTTTTCTTCTCGCAGCTCAAGCCAAGAAAACTTTATACTCTAGACTTTTTCTTGGTTCCAAAATTTTCTGTCTTATGGTGCAGCTATGCTGTACTTTTATGGAATTTCTGTAAAATATGATATCTGAAATTGTAATTTAGGGACTACCTGCGAATCAGCTTGTCACAGATAGAACATGAAAGTTATTAAGTGACTTTGATTATGTTCAAACTGAGGAACAAGTGAAAACACAGAACATATTAAAGTACAGTAAAGATTTCACATATTGTCACTGTAAAAGGGGAAAAAAGGCTGTGCTGTGCTGGGTGAAAAAGTCTTGAACTGAACCTGTGGTGTTTTGCTTCCTTCTGGCAGGTGCAGGGTGAAGGTTTTCTTTTCTCAAAATGAAATCTATTGAGTCTAAATAGATCAATCTAATGTACAGTCTAAATTTGTGCATTTATTTTGCGAGATTCTTTTACACCGTGAAGATGCAAGCTATTAACAAATGAATCTGCCAGTTCATAAGTTAGGTGACTTTCTTCCTCCTTTCCTTGTGTTTTCTAGGTTGATCTATATCAGTTACAAGTAAACACACTTCGAAGGTACAAAAGACACTTCAAGCTACAGACCAGACCAGGACTTAACAAAGCACAGCTCGTTGAAGTACGTATGAGTGTTTGTTCCATAGCAGAAAAGGCAGCTTGCAGTGGCGGGTGGCTTTCTGTACAGTGTGATCCTTGCGTGAAGAGCGTGTGTAATCTGGATTTGAGGAAACAAAAGGGAGCTGCTGATCTAGCTTCCTTCATTGCCCACCACTTCAGCCAAATAAATCACAAGTAGAAGCTTTCTCCAGGGGAGGGACCCTTGCCTTCCAGAAGGAGTGGATGCTTTTTAAAAAACAAACAAGAAGTGTGGAGTTGAAATGGTAAGATGAGTTGCCTCTGAATAGCACAGAAATGTGGAGTGTCTGCACAGAAATCACGCTTTCACCTTAGGTGTTCTACCAGAAACAGTTAGAAAGTGTGAGGTAGCAATGGAATTCCAGTAGGACAGAGACTTGGCTTTAAAAGACAGTTAATGCAAACATAGATCTCTTTCTATAGAATGTATGGAAAAATCTAAAACAGATTTCTATATTACACTAGTATTTAGTTGATAGAAGTGAAATCTGTTATCAGACAACAGAACGTCATGAATTAAGGTGTTTTTGAATTTAATTTATTTATTTTTAAGTATTTTAGTAGAGGAAGCATTTCCTTTATTGAGTGTAAGTGCAGTTTTTAAGGGATCCTTCCACACTGTGCAGGTGGTGCAGCTTACAGGATGCTGATGTTAATGCATAGGAGAACTGGCGATTCTCCCTTAAAATAACAACTGTGTTTCCCTGTTCCCACTGGGTAGTGATGCACTCAGTTGTACTTCTCTGCAGACATTTCATTGGTCTCGCCACTAATCAGTGTAAATTAAAGCCAAGGATTTTCTGAGAAGGCCTTTAGAAGGCCTGCTAAATTCCTAATTATGTTAAGGACTTATGTACCCTATGAGAGTTATTGAGCAGTCCTGTTTCCTCACTTCTCCTGCGAATCTTAATCTACCAAAAAAAAAAATCTGCTTTCATAAAGTTAGCAGTCCATTCTGAAACTTTCAGAATCACAGCAGTGACTCCAGATCTGTAAGAGATTGTCAGACTGTAGCTGTTGCATCACACTTTTTTTAATCATTGACAGCTCTGGCTTGAAGAACTAAATATTCAGTAATCGTTCTTCAAGGTTTTTACATAGGGTCATCCTGGCTTCTAAACACGATTCCACGCACACCCCTCAAACTGAATAATGAGCATTAGCCCCTTATTTCTGTACTCTAGTTCTGTTCATATTCTCTAGTAGCTACTAGAGAATGTGTAGTAACTACTAGAGATCATGAACTCTTATTCTCTACTGCTCACTTGTTTCATATCTGAGCTTTGCCTATGTGTATTTATTGGCAACCCTACCTTTGCTTTGAAACTTTCTGAAAACTTCCAGCTTTTTAGTCAGGAAGCAAATTGGCATATTTGGCTCAAAGGAGTCAATAAAAGTTCCTGTTCTATCTTTTGTGTGACAAGTTACTGGGGAGAGGTAGTGTATGTGTGCTTTTTCTTTTTTTTTGAACGGCCTGATGAATGTTTTCAACTTCCTTTAATGTGATTTAAATCTGACTCTTCAGCTTCAGCATATAAAAGTGGTTATTTAATTTAATTTCCTTGCATTCTTCCTTTATAGATAATTGGCTGCCATTTTAGGACAATTCCAGTGAATGAAAAGGACACCTTAACGTATTTCATCTACTCGGTGAAGAATGACAAGAACAAACCAGATCTAAAGATGGATAGTGGGGTTCATTAGTCAGAAAAACTTGGGACTGAGACTCAGACTCCAGATCAAAAGACTGAGGGTTTTTGTTGATATGCAAAAGCTTTCTTTGTACCTTTTTCCTCCCAGAGAACTGTCTCTTATTTTTCATAATCTTGATGATTTATTTGAAAGCCACCTCCTCCGAAACAATTTCCTCAGCAAAAGTATTTTAAATAAATATCACTGATATTGTTGCTCAACTGGGTGTGTCTGTAACTTATTTAGTGAGTTACTTGTAACTAAGAGAAGCTTAACTACTTATGTAATGATGTTAAAATATTTTTTCAATTAAAGTATACCAAGGATACATTTATGAATGTACTTAGTCTCATGATGCAATGCTGCTTTAAAAAGGAAGCTGTAGCAGGGCTGGCAGTAGATTCCCTGCTCCCCAAGGTAAGGCTGGCTGTAAGCAGCCTCTTGTTAGCTGAGCAGAAATGGCTGAATATTCCTTCTTTTTTATTTTTATTTTTTTTTTCTCTCTCTTTGGAAACAAGAACTAATGGGTACTTTTCTGACTGGATAATTCTATCTAATATATTCTATTTATTTTATCTTGTTGGGACTTGTGCTTCCACGCATTGAGACCTTCCTGCTCTTCTTATAGAAGAAACTGCAGCTCTTGGAACTTGAAGATACAAGTATGGGTTAAAAGCAGTATATTGTGCAGAAAGAGTCTTCCACTTAGGAGGAAATACTGTAGTTGCTGACTTGCTTGCATTCATCTGCAATGGTTGTTGTTAAGAACATAATCTTGGTGAAATCTGCAGTGTTGAAGAGGGTATTGTGTATGATTCCCTGTATTTTCACTGACAACTGTTTTTGCTTTGTAAATGTGCGGTGTCTGCAATGATTTTGCTCCCGCTCCTTTGCTTTAAGCTGCACGCAGGTTGGCCGGGAGAGAAGGCTTCAGTCTCAAAGGAGAAATGGACGCAGCTTCAGCGCACTCAGCACGTGTGTGCTAAAACTGGGCTTGTCAGAAGATGCCTAAAAGTGTGGGTATTTCTTTGTTTTCTTAGCGGGGAAACTAGGAAGGCAGTATTTTTATATTCTAATTTGCTAGGCGTTAGTGTTATAACTCTTGAAAACTACTTTGAGGTAAACTGAGATGCTGTTTTTTTTTTTATTGTTTTGTTTTTGTACCCGTTCCACGTTCATTCAGGACTGCATGATGATAAACCCTAAACTCAAACTGGCTGCCTTCCCAGTAGCTATCAGTGGCCTAATTTCTTTCACTTGCAGTGTCTCATATAATTCCACATTAAAGTTCTGTGCTGCTGGCCTCAGTTCAAGCCAGTTACTGATACCTATCTAGTGGGAGCTAAAACTGATACTCCTTTGAGGAAATGTTTGGTATCTTATTTCACCATAGTGGCTGTAAAATTGTCTGGAGGTGACAAACTAGGCTGCTTATAGGAACAGCCAGGGAGCCTGGCAGGGAAGGGGATGTCCAAAGGATATAAGGCCTTTCGCTCTTGCAGGGTGTGTGGTAGGGATGGATGCTCTCACTGCAGCACCTGAAGAAGCTGTCTTGGAGCAGGGGAGAAACAAAAGCAAAAGCTTCTGCAGGAAGCCTTAAAATAGCAGCTTCCTGACGCTTTCATGCATGTGAAAACAGGCATTTTTTTTCCTGTGGGTTATGGATTTTCCCTAAATGGTAGTGGTAGAAGGAAAGCAATTGAAAACTGCCTGATAACTTCGCTAGCCCATTGGGCTTCTGCCTTAATTTTTGCTGCTTCTGCTCTGGAAAGAGGTGAACGCAGAGGCACATGCACAGCGTGAGTCATGTAGAAACTCCATGGCAGGACCAACAAAAGCTACATGCCCTGATTACTGCCAGAAGCTTAGAGGGGACTTTCCACAAAAGTGGATACCATATGCTCTCCTACAGCTCCAACTTTGGATATTTTGACTGTTGGTTGCCAGATTTCCACTCTGCAGCCTGCCAGCTGATTTTTTTTTTTCAGTAGGAAGCCTGAATGACTCAGGAATAATTACACAAACTAGGCTTTAAAAAGCTCGGAGACACAAACTATGTGTAACAGTAGCCCAAAAATTGCTTGGTAAAAATAGTACACATGGATTCACTTGAATCATTTATTATTAGTCATGTATAATCAAAACAAAGCCCACTATCTAGCCCTCGTTTATGAAAAGATGAAAAACACAGTCCTTGCGATGTTTCATACTCTGTGAAGTAAAAGTCTGGTAAATTGGTGGTAACAGTAGTCATGTGTTAAGGCTGTAAGATTTAGATGCATAGTACTTCATGCTGAGGAAGAAAGACTGAAAATAGTCAAAATATTAGTGAAATAGTAAAATTGGTGTAAAAATAGTTGCATCGGTGTTACATGTTTTCCATGGGATTTGACAGCTGAAGAGCTTTTGTGTGTTAGGCACAAGGTAGCTTGCTATTTTTCAGTCTGGTGTGTTCAGGTGGCTTCTGTTAAACTTATGTACATAAATTGGTGAGTGCTTTCCTTGTATTATCATCAGTGTTGGTAAATGTTGAGAAGTAACCACACATCTGCAGGCTAGACCATGATAATTCTTAATGCTTAAGGTGACTTTTAAAATATTTTTAGTTACCTTTTTGTCTTCTCATTGCTAGCTACATCTCTACAAGGCTACTCTAAACACAAAGCCAGTGTTTTAATTTAATTCTCGGGTGCTGTATTTCAAAGAAAGCTTGATTCAAAAGCATCTTAAGTGAGCTTTTTAAAATATGTTTTATTTTTTTTCTATTGGCTTAACAGACCTTTCATCAGTCCTATCCTGTTCAGAACATGCATGCTCTTAACAGTTCTCCTGGTGGGAGAGCCGTGTTAAGTTTAACCATTTTAACTAAGGTGTCTTACATTACATTGTTATTGTTATGCAGGTGACCAGTTAGACATAATTATGAACTGGCTACGCTCCTGTTGCTATCGTCAGATCCTTGCCATTTTTTTCTAGTGGAACTTTCAAAATACATGCGGTTTAAGTTTTGCTTTTTTTTTTTTTTTTTTTCCTCTCTTAAAGATGCTTTAATAGAATGAAGCAAGCTACCTACAGAAGTGCCAGGTATCAAGTAACTTCAGCTTAAAACAGCATGAACTGTGTAACAGCAACAAAGCAATAGGAAATGGCATTACAGAAGATTGCTGCGGGGAGTCACATTATTAAGCACATTATGCAGTAGGTTGCTACAAGGGTCACTTTCCTAACCACATTAAATATTAAGCTTGAAGTTCCGATATCACAACTGGCTGGGAATGTTGTCCTTATTTAAAAACACATGGGCCTTTTGCTGGCAGAAGCATATAAGGACAATGCTAAGCCTTGTACCAAGTTTCAGATATGGAAATTAAGGAAGCTAGTAGCAAGTTTGAAAGGAAAACTCTACCACTTATATTTTTAAGATTCCATAGAAATACAGAAAACAATTATTTTTACAGTGTAAGAAGAGGCACTCTTACTGTGGTTAGAAAGGAAGGGTTTATTATTGCTGTTTCTTCTTTTTTTCTTTTAAAGACCGTTCAGTAACGGGAGGCTGACGTGCCTGTCCTCTTCACTGGGAGCTTGATGTCAGTCACTGACTGTTGCAGGGGATCACAGAAGATATCTTTGGTCCAAAGAAAATATTTCTGAAAGACATTATCAGATATTTAAATAATTAACTTACTACTTTATCAGAGCTTTAGCAACACAAGCATTTGCAATTGCTTTGTTTTGTGGAGGCGAGGAGCAGGTAGTGGGGTGTTTTTTGTTGGTGTTTTTTGGTAGGGTTTAATTGGGATTGTGTGTGCAGGAAGTGCATTCAGTAGGTCCAATGCAACTCCTGGTCTGTATGAAGATACTGTATATCTGCCTCTGCTCTGGAAGCGACAGCTAGACTTTTGTTGACTGACTAGTGTACCAGGACCTCACGTCTGGTAATTTTATTTTGAGAACGTAAACTTATCAAATATGTGATATTAGAGAGAGAGAAAAAAAATAGTATGTGCAAACATACCGTTTAATGTAATTGCTCCCGGGAGCAAACCTACAATGTCAGTCTTCTGTGCCTCTAGATGGGTCAAGGCATTTGCTTCAAATTAAGAGGATTTCAGTGAGTGTTTAAAGCTCAGAGACTGAAGCTGGTAGCTAAAGTGTGACCCAAGGTGAGGTCACCAATGTAGCTTAGGGGAGAAAGAAACAGGAAAAATGTATTTAAAACTTGTTCTCAGTTTAAATATGGCTTGCCAAAAAAATGTAGTAAAAAATATTTTTTAACTTTAGAATTCATTCCTACTTCATTCAAATCCAGTGTCCTGGGCTGTTAGTCCTTGGTGAGCGCTGAAAAGTCACCTTTTAATATATCTCAGGGGAGCTGAGAAGCTTGGGTGGTAAGAGGGGCGTCAGTGTTTCGTGGCTGCTATCGCTTGCTGGCATGATACAGGTAAGCAAAAACGACTGCTTTAGCTTCTGAGGTGTTGTGTTGATGTTTTAATCTAAATTTCCCGAGGAAAATGTTTGGTTGAAAAGCTGAATGAGATGATACCTCATAGTGTATTTAATGATTTCAAGCCAGTAAGTCATAGGGTGCTGGTGCTTATTAACTCGGCACTGAATGTGTTGAAATGTACATTCTTTCTCTAAAGCAACAAAACCCACATTCCCTCAAAATTCCTCTCTCCTGCTCTGTCAGCAGCAGTGTCAGCAAGACAGGCAAGTGTCAGTGGTTCCTGGGCTGTCTCCCCTCTCTTGCAGGCATGTTCTGGACTTGTTTCTTTCCCTGTCCTTGCCCTCAGCCCCTTTACTTTCCTACCTAAAACTGCTGTCTTCTCAGAACTGCTCATTCAACTGGCATGTCTGCTGATTGCCTTGGAATAGCAAAACCACTGTTGTGCAGCAGAAACCTAGAGAGACTGAGAGTCCTGGAATCATCTAAACTGCAAAGTGCTGCTCATAAGGAATTACTGTAGCTCTAGCATTTGGTGTAGATCAGCTACTGACAGAAGAGTCAGAAGTTGAGCGATCCCAGTATTTTTCTTTAATAGGGCATGTTGACTTCAAGTATGCTAAGCAAATACTAGGTGAGCCACTGAAAAATGAAAAATTTAAAAACTGTATCTTGGTACAATCTCAAAGCTCCTGCAGCAATGCATTTCCTTCAAATGCTAGCTCATCCCTCAGGTGCTAGCTGTGAAGTAATGGTGTGACGTGGGACTTGGTATGAGCGCGGGCAGGAAAGCAGTCTTACTTGGGGCAGCAGAGTAACTCGCTGAGGCCGCAGTAGCAGATGGTGTCGCAGCCCTTCCCTTCCCAGAAGTGATCCTGCAGGCTCCGGTCCACCGGTCGCAGAGCGGCCACCGCTTGGGGGATGCTGCCGCAGCCGTGGCCTCCTAGGGCCCTCTTGTAGCAGGAGGGGCGCGGGGCGGGCACGGCGCGGGCCCCCAGCAGCGCGCTCAGCAGCAGCAGCAGCCGCAGGGCCGAGGCCATCTTCATGCTCACCGAGATTCCCGCTCCGGAGCGCTGAGGAGAAATGAGGAGGGCGAAACGCGTGCAGCTGTTGAACAGAGAGATTTTTCCCAATTTACTTTCATGCTTACCTGCTTTCCTGCTTTACCATGCCTCCTCTCAACTTTTGGAGTTTTGAGGCTATACTGAGTCCTCCTACTCAGGAAACTCTAGGAGAGGATTTCCTCCTAGGAGGTAAACATCACCACTGAGTTGATATTCATCGTTTTCTATACCAACTTCTTCTTTTTCTTGGGACCTGAGACTTCTGTTGCTGGCAATTTTCTTGTTTCTTTGGCCTTTCACCTTGAGAAAATTGCTGTGAGGTAGACATGTTCTCCCCATGGTGTAAATGTATTAAATGGCACCAAAGCAGGCAAAATGCTCAGATGTGTTTCATTGCCTTCCTGGTGATTCACGCTCTTGAAAAAAGAGTGGCTCGTGTAAAGTTTAGTAGTATCTTTTCCCTTAAAGCTTATGGGGAAAACTGTCTGCTGCTTGAACTTGTGATTGATTCTTCAAGTTTCTTGAAGTGTTCAACACAGCAAAGGAAGCTGCTCCTTGTCCTGATGGTGCTATGGAGTTGATCCAGTGTTATGGGCTGGGTTCTGCCCTTTCCTGGGCAGAACAGACTATTCTAGACTAACCTGACAATAACCAGGAATAAAGCAATGTCCCATCAAAGACTGTCAGGTGCAAAGTTTAGACAGTAGGGCTGCTCTCTAGAATAAAACTCAAGTATCCCTGATATAGAAATCATTATGTTTGTATGCAGAGTCTCGCTTGTATTATTTGGTAAATCTCTTGAGGGAACCCTTGAAAACACACAAGACGCTATTAAATGTATGAATTTACTGTATTCTGTAGTAGTTTTTTTTTTTTCCCTAGGCAGTTACATCACATACTTAAAAGGTAGATCTTCTGCTTCTTTGGCCAATGAATGAAAATATGGAGATTATAACTAAGGAAACCCGGTAATTTGGATTTATATAATGAATAAAATAGAATTCCTGGATGCGTTTTGACTGTATTTTCCTAAGTTCTTGTGCAGACTTGTGTTTTTGAACACGGGTAGCCAAGCAAAATATTGAAGTGTCTAATGTATTAAGGAAAAATAAGGTCTTGTGTCTTTTCTAACTTCTGTCATAGAAGCAATATTCATTGAATAATTTCTTCTAGTTTCCATGAACTTGTGTGTGAGCTTTTGAGTAGGAGAGTCCTATAAACTACTGCTAATGGGGCCTTGGGGATCTATTTTTTAATTACCTTAGAGTGCAGTATTAAATAACATACTGTCTTTATTAGTTTTAGACCTCAAAACTACTTCTCAAATAAAGTAAACATTGTTCTAACTTTGCCCGATGTTGTTTTTTTAGACTCAAGTAAAGGATCTGTATTATTATAATAATGGTTTTATTTTGTAGGATTGTAAACACTGTACAGTTATGAGAGTTTTGCTCCAAAAAGGCTAATGCCCAAAGAGAACAGGTTTGTATATGCTCTACCCTGTTGAATGCCCATGCCGAGCATTTTTTTTTTCCTGTTCAGGTAATTGAATAGATTAATTATTTAATGCTTTATGGAAGAAGAGTTATGTGGAAGTTAAATTTATGGAGTGAGGTTTTTGTGCTTTTGCAGGATAAAGATGCTCATGGTATCTTGTCCTTGCGTATGTTTGGTGTTTCTAATAATTTGGATGAGCTTTCCTTCGTTGGAGTTAGTAGGGATGCTAATCTGAATCTGTTGCCATCTGCCTATCTTCTCAGTGTGATCACAGGAACATATTCTGTTGTGAAAACAGTCGGATTTTATCTGTAGGCTGTCAAATTCGCAGCATGGATAAATCTCTATCTACAGTTTAAAGGAATTCACTGTTTGTCTTAGTTGTTATACAGTGCGTCCTCAAGAGGTGCGATGTGGGTAATGGACAACATCAGCATCAACAAAGCAAAGCCCTGAGCTCTGGGCAGCTCGCAGGACAGGTACCAACAGGTCAGTTACTTGTTCAGTAGTGCTGGTATTCAGAACACTATGTATTTTCTTTCTACTTAAATATTTCTTTTTTTCTTTTTTTTTTTCCTCCAGATACTACTTAAAGGAAACTCTTGGTCAAAGACCTTTTTACAAAGTCATTCTTCCACTGTAAAAAAAAAAAAAAAAAAAAGCCTCTTTGGATATGAAAGATTTCCCAGTAGCTGAAGTGTTTTATTAACTGCCTGCACAGGATCAAGGATAAACCCTGCAGACCCTCCAGACATGGCATACCTCTTCTGGCAAGCTACTATGGTCGCTTTTCCTGAATATGACTTCACAGCTGAAGGGATGTTACTGAATGCATAGGTAAATAACAGGTGCTTATTTAAGAACATCTGTAAAAGACATTATCTGCTTTCATGTAACACAGAAAAAAACCTTCTTTTCTTGTGAAGCAAACCAGAAAAACTTGATGAAAGAAAATCCACCCAAATAACTCAGAGAATTATTGCCAGCAAGTGCACTCTGCTGTTTGTTAATTTTTTAAAAGCTTTCTGAAGAGGCAGCAATTCAGCCTAACCAGGCTACTGGATGAAGACTGTGCTGTTTCAAATTCTAACAGGAATAAAACGATCTAAAAATATCTAAAATGAACCCCCAGCATTTGCATAAGTCCTTTTTGATGAATTACTTGGTTATTTTGACATGTTGCAAGTGAAGTTCTGAGAACAAGTTCAGCTAGGAAAAATCAGTGCTTTGAAATGAGAGTTGTGCCCCAAGGAAAACAGGTAGTTGTGGGATATGTCCTACTGTGTCAGCAATCATTGCCATCCCTGTTCATTTGGCTGAGAGGTTTTGAATTGTTCTGCCAGGCAATTTGGCACCGTGTAGTCTTTGGATCTGCTAGATGCAAGGCAGTTCTGAAAAAGGACCAAAAATAAAACAGAAAACCCAAGTTTCAGCCTCCACAGCCAAGAACAACAGGGCAGCATTTCTTGAATAATGCTCTTTAGAGGTCAAATGATATCAGTAGGATCTCAGGTGTTAGAAGCCAGATTCAGAAACATGGAAAACTGTGAGAAACGACAGTGTATATTTTGGCATTTGTAGAGATGACACTTTGGGGAGGAAAAGATAAATGTTTACAACTCAGCTTATCAATCATTAAACAAACAATTTAATATTATTAAGCAATCTGTGTATTTTTAGTTACCTGTGCTTGAATGCAAAGAATACTTTGCTCTAACTGATATCCTTTTAGTGTATGGCCTTTTCCAGCCAGTTCAGTGGCACGTGCTGCTTATACAAACTGGGTAATTACACTTAAAGAGGTGAAACAAACTCATATATTTTTGTTTTCTTAATGTTCATTGGGCTAAAAAATACCTATTCAGCATAGAATGCTTTTTATCATTTACTATTGATTTGTCAAGCTTCCATTTCAGGAACACCTGTAAAAAAGCTGAGCAAAACTCTTAAATATTTAGATGGTTTAGTGCGTTATAGTTAGTTTTTATTAATGTATTCATAAAGAGTGATTGCACAAGAGCTGCATAATTGTGATATTATGAAGAAGGGTTTTTTGCATTAAAAAAAATCCTTCAGATCTGTTTTGCTTGAACAGTTGGTGCATTGTAAGGACAGCAGCTATTCCAGTGAGGATGAATTCTGTGAATTACTGCTCTGTAATTACCATCAATACTATGATTCTTTCCAAGATTTGGGTTCTCATTAAAACCCATTTAGTTTTCTTCAAGACAGCAATTCATTGTGAACACACCTCTCCCTGCACTCACCCATTTCACAATAATGCTGAGTACAGGACAGCAGTACAGCATGTTTAATGACTTGATATTAACAGCTCTAACATCAACTTTGTGAAGAAGACAGAGATAGCAAAAGACTCATGTTTGGCTGGATTGTGTCCACACGTCTGTCTTGTATAACATCCTCTGCCTACGATGCATCTGCTTCTCCCAAACAGCCTCCTGCATGTTCCCGTATGTATTTCTCAGTCTCTACCCTGTAACTAACACGAGAAGAACAAGTGCACAAGGATAATGTCAGGAGCAAAGACGTACCTTTCCTTCGGCTTGGCTCCGTCTCGCTTTCCTGGTAGCTGCCTCTCTCGGTGCTCCGGGAGAGCTAGGGCTGGAGATGAGCAGAGGGAGGGCTGAGGGGAGATGCTGCACAGATGCCCCTTTGTATGCCCTGATTTCTGCGGGTGACGGACATGCTCCCTGCTCCAGTGAGGGGCCGGAGATGGGCTGCGAGAACTACCCCTTTTGGTCAAGGCCAGCCTAGATGAGGGAAAATAAAGATCTGGTCCTTTCTAGCAGCAAGTGATGAGTCCACGCAGGACTCAAGGTATTTCATCAGAGTAAAGCATCAAACAGAAATGGGGGTGGGGAGGGGAGCACCCCCGTGGCATAAATTTTTACTGTAGAATGGAGAAGGGGCTTTGGGAGGACAGCAGCAAGGCTGCCAGGAGGATGTAGCTGTTGGACAAATGCAATATTTTGCATTGGGCAGGAAGAACACACTTAACCAATGAGCTCATGCAGTAGTTGGGTCCCTGGCTTTGGGCATCTAGTTTGTTTCTTGAACCTGAAATAATCAACAAAAAGTAACTGCTTAACCAGACTTCTGGTATAATAAGCTATACTAAGCCATGTATTGAGTTCATTACTGACGAAAGATTTAGTCAAGAAGTAAAACAGTATGTTGAGCAGTATTTCAAAGATGGTTATTTTAGTTAGTATAGCCAATCAAATACTCTGGCATCCCAAAACATCTATTCTGAGGTGCTTGAATGGAATTGAAGTATAATTTATTAATGAGAAAATAGTCTTGGAGGGAAGGCATGGGGCTTTGGGTCAGCATCCTCACGTTACTGTTCTGACTCGCCTCTGGCTCCGTTATAGCTGTGGCAGCTGAAGGGAAGTGAGATGGTGTCTGTGTTAGTACAGAGGATTTGTTTGAGTCTTCTGGACAACTGTTCATTACTTATTATTAAGAAATTTGGTAGTACAATATATCTATACAATATTTCTGTGTATTTTAGGTGCTGTTTACTTCTAGGAACAATTGCTTTGGGAGTCCTCAAACTCTTCCGCTTCCCCTCAGGAATTTCTGACTTCCTGCACTTGCTGTTTTCTCTCCTTCACCTGAAGGCTGCAGTCATGCTTTGCAAAGTATGAGACACAAAATACTGGACTGATCAAATGCACCTTTTGGTGTACATCATCAGATAAATTGTACTGCCACAGAGCCAATATTTGAGAGTCTAATGGCATTTTTCACAGTTGCAGCTGCTTTTCCATTAATGCAGAGAGGATGTGGTGTATTCAGAGCCTGCTGATGCTATGAACTGTCAATGTTAGTGACGCCAAATGAGTTGATGTTGTGTGTGTTTATGTATAAAGTCTAGTATTTCACACTGGCAAATGAAGCAGAGTATCCTATGAAAACACAACTGTAGTTTAAGAAACCATTTCCCAGTTACCATCTGTCACAGACATTTGTAGTCTGATACGCAGAAGTCCATGTTTGGTCTGATTCTTCCTTAAATCGTAATATTATGGGGTTTTAGTTTTTTGTGGGGGGGCTTTCTTTTTATCTCCCTTCTTGCCTGGGGTTTGGGTTCAGGATTCTGGGGCAAGACTGCGAGATTTGTTTGGTGCTTGGGCTATTACTCTTTACTGCTTTTCCACATGGGCACTCAGGATACGGCAGGGGAGACCTGGAGCATGTCTGGAGTGACGAGGTGGCTCAGAGCGAGGACCAAGGGTGTGATGGTGCATGTGGTGTTTCCTTGACCCTCCGATGAGGGGGACAAGCCGGAGGAGTGAATCTGGCCGAATCTTGCTGAATCTGGCAAGGGATGCCAAGGGCAACAGGAAAGGTTTCTAGGGCTGTATATTAGCATCTAAAAGAAGAGCAGGGAAACGGCCTGCTGCTGAATGGGGCCGGCACCACCTGCTGTTTCTGCCCCTTGGTTCTGATGGTGGCAATGCTCTTTGGAGAAATGCAAGGTGGCATTTACAATGTGGTTGGACACAAAGAAATCTGGCTAGCATTTGTCTGCTGACAACAGCATTCCACAGGGCAAATCACACGGCTTTTCTTGCTCATGTTTCACCTGCCAGAAATAGTTTTCAGTGTATCAAAACTGAAAGAACTTTTGGAAACAAGTCTTACCAGAACATCTTCATTTGTTGATAGATAATGAGATTATTTTTAGGTATGTTTTGAGAAGGAAGAGGTTTTTTTTTTTTTTTTTTTTCTTTTTTTTTTTTTTTTTTTTTAACTAACCTAGACTAACAGTTCTTAGATCAAATTTTCCCAAAATTGTCCACTTAGATTCTGTCATCGAAGGAACTCTCGCCTTCAGCATCCGTTACCCAGCCCTGTAATAACCTCAAGTTAATTTAAGAATAAGTATATGAAGGTTTTGCATCTCTAAGAAACTGTAGCTCATGCAGAGCTGCTACTGCGGTGCTCTCTACCACTTCATAATCACTGTCATTGCTGAAAGCAGGTGGTACCGAAGCTCTAGGGACAAGAGGAAATGGTTAGCAGACCCACCGGTGCCCGTGGGGCTGTGGGTTTGTTAATAGCTGTGCGCTTACAGTATCTCGGATCTTGTGAAATGCAGGCAGGGCATAATGTCGACATTTCACCCAAATGCTACTGCCCCCAGCAGATAGTGTTCTGCAGATAGGGGAGAGAGGTAACAAACAGAAGTGCTCAGATATCCCTAAGGAGAGATCCATGGCTCCAACAACAGTGTGGTCTTGGGGAGAGGAAGAATTTCACAGTCCCATTAAGACTGTGTGAAGAAAAAGTGTGCTTTGCTGCTGGTTGTCTTAAATATACTGAATGCCCTACACAGGATGTTGACTGGACTTCTCTACTAGAGGAATTTTAGTAAAATCACTTTTGAAGCCAAAATCTTATCTAAAGTCAAAATAATTAGTCTTACATTTATATGCTATAGACTACAATCATATAACTGATATATTAAGAAATATTTCACCCAAGAATTTTGGGTAGCCAAACTGCACGGCTAAAATTTTCACTTTTGGTTTACGAGGACTTTTCCAATAACTTCTTGGAAGATACTTCGATGAGCACTTCATTGTTGCAAGTATTTATTGCCATTCCTGTAAACAGCTTCTAGAGCTTCTAACTTCGCTTTTAAATTAAATAGTGTTATAGCTCTGACTTCAAAGATTTGCTAAAGATAAAACAATATTAGTCCTCAACTTCTTCCTGTGCCACCATCTTAGGCTCAATATGATGTTTGAGAACTTCATCCAAGGAATAGGAAATCCAAGGAAATATTTTAACTGAATCTAAAAGCTTTGTGCCCAGCACATCCAGAGCTCATTTATCACTTTATCATCTTTGCACAGAGCCTTGATAGTGTCAGCAAGACCTAACAGTTGAGTGCTAGGTAAATGTTTTCAACTCTGACTTTGACCTACCAGAGAATTCACTGTGTTCTGACAATATTCAGACAAAAAATATGATTTTGTGCAGGGCAAAAAATATGAAGCAATTTACTGTCGTCTTCAGCCTTATTACTCATTAAGCTAAATGTATGCCCAGTATGAAAAAAACACCCAACTTGCTCAGGTCAAATTATTTTTCCATGTTTATGTAAAATATAATGCTTTTAATGTACTGCCCTATGACTGTCCCCACCAAATTAATCGGGATGCATCTTTTTTTCCCATATCACTATATTTGCAAGTTGATCAGCTTTACAGGAAAAGACTATAGAAACACTTCCATTTGGACTTTTGTTTATATGTCACAGCAAAAAAAAGAATTTAATTGTCTGTATGCCATGCATTTGGGAGAGATGTCCCACTAAGTGATTAATATTTTGTGAGCTGGTTTACATCTTTCTATAGTTCAGAAAAAAATTGCAGACAACTCTGGAAGGATGGCAACAAAATACGAGGAGAAAGGTGTGAGCTTTTTCCACATTTCTGCAGCAGGGAGAGCTGTTTAAGGAAAGAGCTGGCTAACCAGTTCAAGGGTTAACTAGTTCCCTATTTCCTACATATTTTTACTCTGTGCTGTTATCCTGTATGGAATTGTCTCCGTGGGATTCACAGTTGAGGTGATAACTGGAGTAATTACTATTAACCCCTCTTGCCAGTGCTGTTCTTAGCTGCTGTGTTGATTCTGAGTCAACTGGCCAAGCTTTATTTTGTCAGTACTAGCACATTAAGATACACAGTTCAGGAATTCTTTTTTTTTTACACCCTAAAATGTGATTAGGTGTCTCAGCCCAGTCACAAAAGCCAATTATATAGCTTAAAAAAATGTGCATGAAAATGACTGACGTGCAAAGCAGTAAATTGACTTGTGGATGGTGAATATTCACCATTTAGAAATTCATCATGATGAGTTCATGTTTGAAAGCTGTTTACATTAAATGTCTTAGGTTTATTTTTTTATCAACTGAATAAACATGGAAAGGCTTACTTAAATCCTAGTCCTCATTCTGCTGATTTTAAGGGCTTTTAGTTACCCAATAGGAATGTAATTCATTG
Organism: Crypturellus undulatus; assembly: GCA_013389825.1. Lineage (NCBI taxonomy): Eukaryota > Metazoa > Chordata > Aves > Tinamiformes > Tinamidae > Crypturellus > Crypturellus undulatus. The sequence continues at coordinate 67,148 of VWPW01011963.1, forward strand.
TTAATCATATACTACAGAGAGAGATTTTCTGAAAAGCAAGAAGATCCTGTTGTTTGGAATACTCCTGCACTGTTTATTATAATGTCATTTTCTTTACCTACTCCAGTGTATATCTTATGTAATTAATGACTTCAAGCTTTCCTTTTTGGGCAAGGATTCATCTGTGCTCTGGTATGACTTGATATTTGTCCCTGATGTGGCTTGTTTTAATAAGATGAAATGTTGCTGATTTTCTCCCTTTTATTCGATACTTCTTTTCATTATTCCATTTCATCACCATGTCTTATCACATGTGAAGCTCAAGCTGTTGAAGGCTTGAACAGCGTTGAGACAGTACGTTGTGAAGGTATGGCTGCTGTTGCCAATGTGCAACACGAGCGCCCAGAAGGTGTGTTCTGAAGTCGGGTAATTTGGCCTTATAATGACCTTAGTTGGTCACTGAGCAGCCATGCTTAATCTCCAAGTAGATAACAAGGTAAGAGGCACCGTGATAGCTACCACATACTGCTTCAGGCATTGCTTCTCCCACTTGGTGCCTTGAAGAAGGCACGTGTCACTCATAGGTGGTTGTTGCACTGGTAGCTGAGGCCCTTTAAACTTCACATCCTGAGGCTTAGTCCTAGTCTGGGTGGCTAATGCAGGAAGGTCATGAAGTCTTCCAGTCCCTGGTATGTCTACCCATGATCTATTATCATCATTAAAAATATGCAAGATATGTGGGATAAGGTGGTAGGAATGGTGAGGAGCATCTTTTCTTGAGAAATCTATTTTTTTTTTCATTTTTTTAATGCAGAGTTTTTTACCCAGGAAGACAAACCTTTGTGTGAAATGGAGCGTTCCCACTGCCGCTGCCTGGGTCTTGTCTGAAGTCCTGGGTGATTGCTTAATGGACAGGGTCTTCAGGATGTGTGTTCAGAGCAGCCTTTGCTCAGTCCTGATAGGAATGAGGCAATAAAATTTTCAGGTATTTGGTCTTGTCACTTTATGTGTGAGTAGCTGTTTGAGAAAAGTTCTTGCTCAGATGTGAGGCACTTGACAAAAGGCCAGAGGCACATTCCTACAGAGGGATCTGATCTACCATTCCTTGTGTTGCGTGCCTAGGGTTCAGTCCTGCAACCCTTCGCTCATGTAAGTAACGTTTACTTACTTGTCTTTGTGGTACTGTGTGTGGAAGTAGGGAGAGCAGAACTTGACTTTTGGTGAGGCAGGCTGCTTTAGAGCAGATAAGAAGGAGATTTGGCTAATGAAGAGCTCTTAAAAATGGATCTTCACATTTTGTCATTTTGTCAAAAAATAATAAATCACGATTCACTTTAGATATGAGTGGCCGACGGGGGACAACACATCCACTACAAAAGAAATCTGTTTCCAAGCATGGCTTCCTCTCTGACTCGTGCCTTAGGAGCACCAGTCGGGCAGGGAAGATGCAACACCACCAAATACAATTTCCTTGAAAATTCCACCTCAGGACTGTGTCTGGAAGCAGTGAGGTCAACTGAATTTACCCAGGTTTCAAACAACTCCGACTAGATGGTCCGATGGTAGACATTGAAGCACCGAACTGGCTTTTGTTAGTGGTGTTTCTTGAACAGATTTTTTCTTTTCCCTTTTATTTTTTTTCCTCCCAGAATGAATTCTCCTTCAATAATTACTCTTCTCATCTGGCTCATGCACAGATTTTCTAGCTGCTCAGGTGGGTGGGGGATGCCTGAGGTTTGGGGCAGGTATGTTTGCTTATCCTAGCTACACCGAGCTCCCAAACGTGCCACTGCCTGGAGAAATGGCACCATAGTTGTGAACCTGTCCATACAGTTAGTTTTCTAGCATAATGATCACATAGCCTGTGTGTAGGACTTGCATAAAAACAGGAAAGATACTATCCTAGAAGTTAACTAAAGCAGAACAGAGGTTGTGCTAGCGTGCAAGTCTTTACTCTCTGTACATTGTGTTGTCTTCCGCACTTCATGAAAGCCTCCCTGATGAGAACACCATTTCTACTTTAATTCTACTAGATTAAACCAGCGTGATTACTGACACATGCACAGGCAAACACTTTAGTCTGTGTGCTGTGGCGCAGCCAAGAAGAGTGCCTGGGCCTTCTTGCCTTGTTATTTTAAATCCCTGCTTCAGAAAGCATAGGGAAACATGGGCAGTGCTCACTGGGCAGGAGAGCAAGGAAAAGGCCAAAGCGTCTTTTTTTCCCAACCAGGCCAAGAAATTGGTCTTTTACTGGAATATCTGTGCTCCCTCTGGTGGACAGTCTATAACAATGTCTTGGACTTGCTTTACAGTCAGACCCCATGCTCGGTGCGCCCGGGCGGCAGCAGCATCAGGCGTGTGGAGGCAGTCGCTTCCCGGGCACCTGGAAAGGGTGCGCGGCAGGGAGCACTGCGGCTGCTCAAGGGGAACTGGCTCCGTAGTGCGAGTGGGATGCGTTGCCTGCGGAGACGGTGGGATCCCCCCTTTGGAGGTGGCCAAAACGTCCCTGAGCGAGCCCTTGAGCTTCCGGATCTTGCTGGAACACCGGCCTTGCCGTGGGCTGGAGGAGTGCGGCTTGTGACCCCCGCGATCCCTTTCCAATAACTTTGTGCTGCAGTGCGATGCCTTCCTCAGGTGTCTAACAGGTACAGTTAAAAATGTTAACGCGCGGTAGTTAAAATGTTTCTAAAGCTGTAATCAAGAACAGAAACTTTACAGCAGCAGCCGTGATTAAAGCAAATCAGCCAGCTATTCCTCCTGTATATTAGGATGCTATTTGCTCTTCTGCTCTTCATTTTCTGAGGGTTTACTCAATATTTTGCAAGTAAAACCTTTTCTGCCTTTCCTAGTTTTGCCCCATCTCAGCACAGTAACACATGACCTAACCTTATCTTTTATTGAGCATAAAATTTGGTTAGATTACTGTGGGATAAAACCTGCCAAGCTGACCAAAGCATCATGATAGAAATAATGTGTATTGATTGGTTGCTCAGCAGGTATGACCTGTGCTCATATGCTCTAAAAGAATTACTTTTTTCTTCACTCCTCCAAGGTATACCCTTGCTTTTGTTGACATGCTGCTACTTGATCCATAGGAATGGCATTAGCCTGTGTTTGTGACCCACTCAAAAATCTGGTGACCTTGTATTAGTCATTTAGAAGAGCCAATGACTGATGTACTGTAGTTTCACAAAGCATCCATGCTTTTGGGGTGTGTGCTTTCTGCAGGTTACTAAGAGTTAGGACTTCTGGCTCTTGGTTGTGAGGGGCAGCCCACCCAGGTACAACCTGGCTTGCAGGATCCTCCTACCGTATTTCCCCCCTCCTCTCTCTCTGAGTAAATGGACTCTTCACAAATTCCTCTAGAGTTTTTATACTGAAGTCAAACATTTCATTGAGAATTCCTTGTCAACTTTAAATAAACAAAATCAACAGCTCTGCTGAAGCTGGTTATTTGGTGCCACCTGGTGTTTAAAAGATCAGCCTAAGGAGAGGGATGTGCCTGCGGCGGGACAGACTCTCCCATATTTATGGATACAAGCAGTATTCCTTGTGCCTGCAGGCAGTGTTTGCTGCTGGTGGGAAAATGCACAAAAAGCCAAGGACTGCTATTCCTGCAAGCTGGCTTTCCAAGCTAGTGCCCTCCTGGGAGAGGGGATAACGCTCACGGAAATTCCCCAGGATAGACGGCAGAGGGCATCAATGATTTCCTTAATCGCTGAGCTTTGCTTTCCAACGAAAATCCCCATCTCAGTGTACAAAAGTACAATTTTTTTTCAAACTTAAACTACATTACAGTTATGTTTCTCTTTAAGTAATGCATACTTTGCTTTCAAAAAAAAAAGGGGGGGGGACAAATAAAGCAAAATATTGCTCAATAAAGCCAGGTCTAGTCTGGCTGAGGTGATGTGGGAATGCATGGAGCAGAAAACTACCAAAATCTAGGCATATTACTGAACGAGTGTAAGCTTCGTGAAGAGTTAAAGCAGTTTTTCTCCCCTTACCGTTTGGTTATGACACAGAGCCAGCTGAGACATCCTTTTGATGGAAGTTTTGCGTATGTTTCCAGACCCAGTGGACTGCCTTTTTAAAAGTATAAGATTGATTAGAAGAAACTGCTTGGCTACTCTCATACTTCATAGGCATGCTTCACTCTTGTACTATTTAATTTCTGATGGGCAACTCAGTCCTGGACTAATTTACTCCTGGCGTGAAGCCCGGGATGTAACATGTCAAGGCGCAATATATAGTAACTACAATTGGACAGAGGAGTGTAGGTCAGCACACATTTCACACCCTTCTTTTTACTACTGGAGTCATGGGGTAAAGTCTACCCTTTTGCCAACTTTGGTGAAGGTGTAAATGCACATGCACAGTGTAATGGCTTTAAATCCTGGATTCCTACTTGTATGCGCCAGATGGATCTTGTATAAATGTTCCACTTTACAGCATGTTAGCATTTGCTAGTAGTTAGCTGAAGGTTATAGCTGCCAGATTTTTCTCTAGCAGTTTCCAGGCGAAAAAAAAAAATATCTTGCACATGAGAAGGAATATCACAGTATTAGACAAAAATAATTTTAAGAATTGTGTATACCTGTATTTGTTCTTGAACTATATTTGATTTGTCTAGTATTGACTGATGCTACAGGTATATGAATCTAAGAATTATGGAGGAAAACTGTCTCTTATAATAATTATAAGTCTTCTAAATGGTAGTGTCTTATGAACAGGATTAGGGTTATTTTAGAAAATTCTATATATAGCTCTATATATAGGGTCTGGTTTTTTGTTGTTGTTTAAAACAAGCCTGGAACCCATACAAATTAACAAAACTTTTTAATTCAACAGTATAGGACAATTTTTCTTTTTTAGTGTATGCACCATGTATGAAGTACATCTATGCTGTCTGTATTTGTGAAACAGTTTCTGTCTTTACTTACCAGGAGTAAAATTGTTACAGACTATAACTTTAAGACATAACAATATGCATTTTAGTAGGCTGTTAATTCTTGCCTCAAGTTCAGCTTTGCTCTTTTATATGCCTGAGGTGTATATTAATGGCCTAGTAAAATATATTCTGGAGTGCCTACAATTCATATTTCTTTTATTTTTGCCAAAAGAACAAAAATTTAATTGGTAGGAGAGAAAAAAAAAAGACAAAAGGATGTTCCAAAAATGCAAAGGAAAATATTCACCATTTTTTTGAAGTGTGTTTTTAAAGCCTATAATATTGAGTGGGTAAATTACTAAAAATGGAAAAATGGAAGTAAACCAGCCTTTCTTGGCTCTCTTCTTTCTGTTTCCTCTTTGTGTCTTCCTCTTACACATGCCCCCTACCCCAGCCAGCAGCCATGACAACTGTAATTAAATTAAGCAAAGCTTAATTCGAATCTTTAGGCTTCCTGGCTCTACAGGAAACTTTGGACATGCTTATAGGAAAGATGAGGTGTCCGTGGCCCTTGTCCCAGCCCCACTCTTGCAGGACACGGTGGCACCTGGGCCATCCTCAGCGCCTCACGGAGCTGCTGCCCGAGCTCTCCCCTGAGGCTGTGGACGATGAAGAGGCTTGAAGGGCTCGGAGGGCGGCAGTGACCACCCCCTGTCCCCAGAACGCAGGCAGGAGCATCGGAGCAGCCTGCGATAGCGCGCGGCGCTCGGGAAATCCTGCTCTGGGGCCGCGAGTCGGTGCAGGACTGACTGCACGTGTGCCCGGTTTTATGTACTGTGAATAGTCCCTCTGAAACCACTTGTTCAAAATTAAGCAGGTTCTTATATACTTTGCTGGATTAGGCTGGCAAAATCTGTTTCTACCTCTGATAAATGCGGATAGTGCCAATGAGGGCAAGAGGTAAGAGTAGGCCATAGCAGCAGAGTGCTTTTTTTTAATCTACAAAAGTAAGGCTCAGCCTTTTGTTTTGGAGGAAATATGCAGTAATTTTTCCTTAAGGTCCTTAAGGCCTGTATGTCAAAAAAACAACACTCATAGTTGTGCCTGTAGCCAAGTGTAGCAATTTCGTTTACTGCCTTTTCTTTTTCAAGATATTGCTACTGCTACTGGCTTTAACATCACATATGGGTTTGTGCACTGCTTATAGCTGCTAATGTCTCATTTTAAAAAAATGTACTGAGAGATATCTGCAAGTTTGATAGTTGCACTTCCCACTATGCAAAGCACATTTCCAGAAAAATGAATTGTTAACAACAGCTCCAATTGCCAGCGCGATCGTTAAGCTTTGCCTTGGGTCAGTCTTTCACTCTGCCAAAGGATTATTAAGCGCAGGATTAAGAGGTTGTTGCTAGCCTTAGCTTTGGGTTCATGAGACACTGCTGCTCACAAATAGTGTGCGTTTTGTTTGAGCTAGATTCAGCAGAGGGGCATTTTCGAAAAACATTAATTAGCAACTGACTTCCAAAGAGGCTTGAAGTCTAATTGGATTATCCGCTTCCCATTGAATCTGGAGGACACAGGCTTCTGCTTGTCTCGCGTTTCCATCAGATCTCTTCCTGCTTCTTTTAATAGAGGGAGATTGTTGGACTGCTGTAGTCCGAGGGCTGTGTCCTGTTGTCCTGCGAGGTCTTGGGTTCGCTCATACTCCCAGGCTTAGTCTCGTTATTGGAATGCTTGGTGGAACATTTTAATACTTGGAAGTATTCACTTCTGAGCTCACCGGGTATTTTATTTCTGCTCTATTGTCCAAAATTGATACATATAACGAAAAGAAAACTTTAAAAGCCCTTTCAATGCGGACTGCTAAAAGCTTATTTACCAGATAAATGGTAAGACTGAAACGTGTGCGTCGTGCTGTGCCATGCACAGTTTCCAGGCATATTTTACTGATAAAAAAACATCTTCCCTGCCTGTTGAATTTATGGCCGAGATAGCCAGATTACTAGAAACACTTATGTATTTAATCTTCCCCTACCCTTTTCATGTTTTGAACTAGAGAAGGTAGGGCAAGAGCGTTACCCGGGTAAAATGCGATTGTATTGCTTTTTATTTTGTGGACATTGTAAATTCTGTTATAGAAAATTTAATAAAGAAGAAGCTTAAACAAAAAGAATGGCTGTGTGAAATTGCGAAATTTCCATTAGGTGAAAACAAATCCTAACTTTATGTACATTTCCCTGGAGAGATGTAATGTGAATGCTTACAGCTGGTTTTAGTTTCTTATTCCCTGATTAGGTTTAAATTAAAGGAAAGATCTCATATTGAATTATGAAGAATTACTTATTTTACATATTTTGGTTTACATATACCTTCTATCACACTCTCTCTGTGGCATTTGCAAGGACATGTTTAACGTGCACACAAATAATATTAAAAGAAATCTGACTGCAGTGTATTGCTTCTGACAGAAGAGTGCATGTGATTCCTGCGTCTCCCTCCCCAGTACCTCGATATTCCACAAATAAAGGAAGAAGCAACCCCCCGTACTTAAACCTCCTCTTCAAGCTGGACAGATGTGCTGGGCAGACGGACGTCTCCTGGCTGTGTCCTGTGGAACCTGCCAGACACCACCTTCTGTTCTAGGTGCTGCTCAAGAGCCTCCACTGACCTCAGCTATAAAGTCTGAGGTCCTCGAGAAAGACAAGATTTCCTGCTCTGAACAATACCTGGGGCTGAGGGAGTGGTGAGGGGGAGGAAATTGCATGGCTGGTCATTCCATTTTTAAAAGTTGTCTCTTCAGTTATGGCTGCTTTCCGCAAGCATCCAGGCAAGCCAGCAGCCCAAAGTTTTGAAATCCGCTGTCCAAGGAGATTTATGTTGGTATTCCAAAGATAAGTGCTTTCTTGCTAGAAAAAACAGCACTCTGAGTCTTACTGAAAGAGTTGCAGCAATGCAGTGTGGCTCAGACTGCGTATGTCTTTGGTCCTGCTACCTATTAAAAGATCAAGCTGAGCAACTGGCCCACTCAAAGATTTACAGATCAGTTTTTAAGTATTCTGTGGGATGCTTGGACTCTTGAGTATTTTTCTTGCAAATTATCAGCTTGACAGGAGTCACAAAACATAAAGGATTCTTTGATTAAAAACTACTCTGATAAATACATATTTTTACAAAATAGACTAAAAATAAAACAGTGAAATTTAGTGATTTGGGGTAGGAAGGGTGTTAATTTGAGCTTCTGGGCACCTTGGTGAGCAGCTCTTTGGTGTGCCTGCCTCAGCCTCCACTGTGCTCCTCAAATGCTTGTCCCAAATGCCTCATCCCAAAAAGCAGCAGGATCTGGTAGTAGAGGCAGTGTTGTGCAGTGTTGTACAGTAGAGGTTCAAACAGTAGGAACAAGTGTCACAAAAAAATGCTGGACTGAGAGATAGCATTTTTTATAGCATGTGTAGTGTAGAAGCTTTGAAAAAAGCTCCTGCAGAAAAGGTAATAGGTACTTAGTTAGTTTTGCCTTTTTTTTTTTTTTCAAACTTGTAACTGGAATTCATTGGCACTTTTTCCCCTTTTCTTTCTTTCTATATTCATATTTATGACTTGTTGCAACTTCCATGTGTACTTTCAGTCAGAATATTTATATATATCTGTGGTGTTCTGTGAGAATATCTGTGAGAAAATAAGATACCTCTGAATAATAATACTTTATAAGCTAGCCTTCCCACTATTTTATTTTAGCCCTGGAAAATTGACCCCTTTCAAGTTCCAGATGTACACACTGCAAGTGGACTCAAGCTTTGTGTGCATAATGCAAATGTCACTAGACAACTGGTACCAAAGCAACTCCCATTCATTTAGGTCAGTGAACAAGTCTCTTGCCTTTCTTATTCATAGACTTCATGGAAAATGGTGCACTGGGCAAGCCTCGTTAATCAATATACAGATAATTGTGGAAGGTGTTGTTTTTTTCCCCTTGCATGTCCCTTTGTGAGAGAGCGAGCAAGAAGGACTTTGCTCCTGTCCATAAATTCCTGCAATCTCTCCTCACACACACAAAAAGGGAGAGCGAACAAAAGCAGAAACAGGTTTTCCAGCCGCCTGCTGCATCGCACCCTCCACACTCGGAGCGGGTGTTCGGCGAGGCAGGTGGAGCGGCCCGGACAGGCGGCCGCGTGATGCGCTGGACCTTGCAGCCACGAGGCTTTTCCCTTTCCTCCTGGCCTTTTTCCCTTCCCCACCCCGTTCTCTCTCCTGTTTCTTAACTTTTTCCTTCTTTCTTCTCTCTCACTCTTTACACAGCAGCTCAATCTACTGACAAGTAAATCCGCGCCCTACTCCCCATTACTCTAATACACTCTCATACCCAGCTTGCTCCACTTTATTTCTCAGCTTTGTTATTTCCACTGCCCAGTAAAATCTATCACCTTTGAGTGAGTTATTTGCTTTTCTGGACTGCAGCGAATGCCACCCACTCTGTTAAGGTCAGGCTCGAGTTTCTTGAGCTCGCTATTGTTCGGGCCCTTCCTTACCCACTCTGTCATTGCAGCACGACAGCTCCAGCTGGGAGGGCAGGCAAATCGCTCCCTCAAGAGCCGTTTATCACGGCAATAAATGTTGTGTGTTTTACTAGGATGCCATCAAAGTTCACCATCACGCCGCAGTGAAACAATTGTTCCTTTTATTCATCTCTTACATATACTGTACTTGGTAGGTGTCTGTATCCAGCAGAGATCAGTATCCTGAAGGTGCAAGAAGTTGCTCCTCAGTTCTGCTGTGGCACACAAAATTACAGGTTTTTTTTGCAGAGGGAAACGTCATAATATTTTTAATTAATTACAGCTTCTCAGGTTTCTTCCTGTTCTCCCTACCGCCTGGGCTTTAATTACTTTGCTCACATAGACATCTACAAAGCCACGTCAATTAAACAGTGCACACAGCCTTTACATTTCTTTCTTAATGTTTTCTTCTTTTTTATGGTGTTGCCAGTGCACAGGTTTGTTGACTGCAAAGCATTAGAGACCTGAGATTTTTGTGACTGCAGCTGGTACTCAGCAGACTCAGGCAAGTCAGTTGAACTAGCCCTTCGTGGATTAAATTAGGTTTCTTTGTCAGAAATTAGAAATAAAAGAGAAATCTCTGTGCTAGCATTTCCTCCCCTATGCTCTTATGCAATATTGATCTTTCATCAACCTAGAGAGCTTAATAAAAACTGAGAATACACCTTACTACATTAATTTCATCCAGCAGAATTGCGTGTAGCAAAATTAAAATAAGTTACTAAATGTGTCACAGGGTAATTCACTGAGCACTAAAGGAAATTGCTTAAAACAAAAAGAAATTTGTTATTCTCTAAGCTCTCAGTGACATATGAGAGCTCCCAGTATTCTGGTGGGAAAAATGGTCAGCAGTCTTGCAATGAACACATGTATTAGATATCTCGTCTGCCTGAAATGCAGATTTGGATTGACTAAAATTATCTGGAAATTTATGTCACATCTCCAGGAACAGGCTAAGCTAAGAACATGGAGGGAAAATCTGAAAACTCAAAATATGTCGTTTCAGCATTTTTCTACAGAAAATACTTTCTTTTCTTTTTTTCACTTCCTTTTTTATTTTTTTATTTTTTTATTTTTTCACCGTAACAGTGTCCTGATCAATCTGGCTCAGGCATAACATTTAAAGAGAAATGATGAGCGGTTCATGGGCAGGGATCTCCCTGCACCCAAAGACAGACAAGATAATCATGAGAAAAGCGTGCGTTCACTGCTGGGGTCTTAGTTTGGGGACTGCTGTATTTTATGTTAGGCAGGAAGGCCAGTTGCAGCCAAATTGTTCTACCACAGGAAAGGGCTTTGCTTTGACTCTTGAACGTCACAACATATATTGAGTCTGAAAGAGAAATAGAGGAAGATCCCTGATGTAACTGGTGGGTGGGATTCAGCTCTCGGGAGGTTAAGTATCAAGTGCAAAAGATCGAGAGCTAAACGAGCCACAGCAGGACCATTGCTCTTGGTGTCAACAGCAGATTTCTTTCTCCTGACCTGATCCGATCCATGTTCATCTATGTGACTTGGAAGGCTGCGCAAACGTACGAGTCTGCACCTAGTAGTTTCTAACTGCTTTCCTGCTGCGGTGTGTCCTGTCTTTCGACCGTCTCAGGTGTCTAGCATGGACATTTAATTCAGAAAAGATGCTAAGTTTCCAGATTGTTTTCGGACTGGCAGTTTAAGGGCCGGTGGTTGGAGCAACAGCGTGAGATGAATGAGACCTTTCAGGAGGAATTAATTCCCCGTTTGTGTAGCACTGAATTGGGTGATTGTTTTATTTCTTTGGACATAGTCAGCTCTTAGTACAGGTTTTGTCTTTTGCTGGACTCTTAAACTGATGTTTTGAGTTAGAACCAGAAACTGGAGATCTGGAAAGCCTGACCCTCATCTGACCTCCTCGGTTCTAAGTCCAAGTGTTGTCTTCTTGGTGGGATATGCGTTATTTCACGGCCCCCTTGCAGCTTCTGGAGCCACAGTGCTGCCAGCCAAGCAAGGAGAGCAAGATTCTCCCAAGAGAGAGATTCTCTCTCTTTTTTGGTGTTTTTTTGTAAAGTTGAGATGCTTTTGGTCATAATAAGGGTTTTCCCTCATTTTGTCTCTTTGGTTCTAGGCTGCCAGATGAGCAAAAGCTAGGAACATATATTGACTCTAAATACTGTTAGAGGTATCTTAGGGCTTTGAGCAGCTACACGGCTAGTGAAATTTTATATAAATCAAAACTATAAGTAAAACTGTGAATGTATTTTATTTTTTAGCCATACTGAAGTTGAAGAGATGGCCTGTAACCCATCTCAGCCAGCTACGAAATGGGAGATTATTTAAATTCAGCATCTCAGCAAAGCTTTCCAATAAAGGCATAAATGGTTGGGGGATAGCCCTAACACTTTCTGAAGTAGTAAAGAATTATTTGACTTATGTTTTGGATCAGATGGTCAGGTCCCAGAGACCAATTGCTGAACGGTCTTGGGAATATGCAGGTGCTCTTCTAGTCACCTGACTTCTGTTTAATTTGGTTTAAAGTGTTGCCTCTGGTCAAGGGAGTGACTATGGCTTCCTGTGTTGAAAAGGCTTTTCACATCCCTTCCCTGTGTAACTTGAGCTGTTCAATAAAATTGTGGTCTTTCTGCCATTACCCCTTATAACTGTGTTACATCACAGCCAAGATAGCCCAGTATTTTGTCCCCCAAAATTAAAAACAAACAATAACAAAAAAGTATAACCAAGTCCTTTGTCGCTTTACGTGGATACACTGTCTGTAACTCAAACCTATGACAACTTAATATGAATATGTTTGGTTAAAATAGTGGGATCCAAATGATAGATGGAATGGCTGCGTCCTATCTTGAGAAAACATTTTAAAAGGGTGTTTTGTTTCTGTGAACACACTTGGGATTTGATGTAATAGTGCTTGCAAGAGTTGATAGAGAGGAAATTATTGCTTCCCAATAAAATTCTCCATTTTTATTGGCTCCCATACAGAGAATGGCAGCCAGCTGATAAAATACTCGGTGGAATTTTCCTTCCATCTAGCCACGTACTTTACAGCTATGAAGTGTATATTTTTTTAAAAGCAGACAAATAATGATTGTTTGAAAACGTTTTATTTTTATCATAATGCTCTTTAGGTGGGAGTCTTAACATATTTCATTGCTTTATCTGAAAGTTTGGGTTTTAAGCCTGCTAGATGTGACAGTAAAGCAATGAATATTTTGTATATCATAAAAATCTCTTATCTCTGTCAGGTATTAACAACTAGAGTAAGATGCATATTCTCTAATAGCTTTTTAAATTTTTCATGTTATTTGGATTCCCTTTAGGTTGTCTTGTTCAGAATATTATATATGTCTCCGTGTATGTATGTGTGTGTGTGTGTGCGCTTGCATCTATAACATATGGCTTAGTGAAAGCGAAACCTGTAAATAACATTTGCAAAATGTTTCTTCATCAGGGCATGAAAACCTAGAAAACAGTTCAGGCCCACTATCTTCCCTAAAATAAACATAGACTTCCTCAGAAATTTAAACTCTGCAATGTTGCTTTCACTTACTTATAGCAATTCCTTAACTTTCCAGAATGGAAAATCTTGCATTTCCTACTAATCTAGTTACTGGAATGTATAAAACATTTCGTCACATTAAACAGGGAAGCCTGTGGGCGAGGGATGGGAGCCTGCCCATGCGCCAGAGGTGCTTCTCAGTAGGGGTCCTATAGCACCTCTGTTTATCCTGGTCAAAGCAAAGCTGCTCGCACCCGGCCAAGTTCATTTTAGAGGTTCAGGTGGAGGTGCCGATGTATTCCACCTGCCTTCCTGCCAAGAAGCGACAAGGGGATCTAACAGTGGGGACCAAGGCGGCTAGGCCTATGGCTTGCCTGGTGCACGCCAGTTTTAATGCACCCGTAACATGAACCTACTACCCTGCTGCTAGGAGTACATGAACCGTTTCAGTTTTCTCATCACTATCCAGTTTTGCGTGTTGGCCACAGGAGCCAATATCTAGTGTGCACGCACCCCTCAGAAAGCGTCTGTTAACTCCAGTGCCAGAGGAGACACAGAGATGATGGCAATGATCTTCATACCCATCACCAGGCCCACCACAGTTGCAGAAAGCGAGGTCTCTTGGCTGCTCCTCCTAGCCAAGAGGACAGCAAGCGGGTTGCCACCTTGTGCATACAACATCATTTCTTTTAATGTGCTGCAGCCGCAAAACAGGAGGTCTCTGGGATGAGATTAGTCCGTGGACACTCTGTTTCAGCTGGCCAGTGTGGCTCACTGCGCCAGCTCCGTGCTGCGTGTGCGTGCAGTGCCTGCCTACCCGCACACCGTGTACCTCAGCCAGCTCTCACCTGGGGAGCAGCAGCTCGTCACCCTTCCTGTAAAACACGTGGGAGCCATGAGGAACCTGTAAAGCGCATTGGAGCATTGCAGAAGCTGTCAGCCCCCCAGGAGGGTTGTGCTGCTGGTGAGAAGCACTTCTTTGCTTGGTTTCTGGAGTCCTCCTGGCCCAGACTGTCTGAATTGTTAAACAGAGTGTTGTCACCAGAGAGGGCTGGCATGGGAAATAACTCCGCAGAAGGACGAAGCGTTTGGTGCTTTTAAAAAGCATTTTACAGATCTCTATTAAAGTTAGCCTTTTACTTTTCAAGGAAATTCACATCATACCTTGCTGAAACTTGTAAGCACTAGTGAAACGTTAGAGCTAAACAATGCTGTGGACTTGTCGCAGAGCAGCAGCACTGACCCAGGCAGTCTCCAAATCCTATTCAATTCATCCTTATTTTACCACAAAAGTGGCCTGGATTATGATAAGATTAAACCAAGAGGACATACTTTAACATGGCTTCTGTGTTTCAAACATTCAAGGACTGTCTAAGCAACAAGAAGCAGATTCAAGCATGCTATAGACTCTCAGGCAATCGTGCATGTATCAGTCCTCTGGTCTGTCAGAGCGTGGCGTGAAAGGAGATATCCTTCCTCCGGAGTGTGCAGATCACCTAGGCTGGATTTTAGGATGGATCTAAATGGAAATATCAGCTTCTAAGGAAATGCATGCCAGTAGTGGAATTTCTCTCTTCACTGCTGGGTACTGCATATCTCCATCTTGAGGGAAGATGTAGACCAGAGCCACCACCTCAGCTGCACAGCAGGAGGATGAGAGGAAACCGCCGCAGGGTGGGAAAAATGGAAAATTCCAGCACGATATAAAGATCTTTCCTATAAAGAAAGATCACTTTGAGGATCATCAGACCTTGGACCAGGTTGCGCAGGCAAGTTGTGTACACCCCATCTTTGGAGCTCTTCAAAACTAGGCTGGACAAGGCCTTGACGTCCTGCTCTGCTGACCGACTTTGAGCAGAAAGAGGCATGAGGGGATCTCCTGAGGGCCCTTCCAACCTGCCTGCTTCTGTGGTTTTCCCACGTGAGCGCTGTGCATCCTGTAGCCGTGGCGCAGGGAAGGTGACGGCTGGCACCGTTCAGCAGCGGTGCTGGAGGGCGCAGAGCTGCGTGCGAGGGAGCTTGCCTGATGCTCAAGAAATCTGCTGCCGAGCAAAGGGATCCCACTGGATCATGCAGGGGTTGTTTCATGTTGCAAAATTGTGGGCTTCTTTTTTAAAATCATTTTAAAGTAGTTTTTATTAATATCTTTCTCCCTTCCTTCTGCCTCCCTTCTCAGTAAGAAAAGAATATACGTTTTTATTCATGGGGGTGCAAACAAATTGCATCAAATAAGTTTAGTGTGAGAATCCATCTGCAGCAAGAAAGTGGTTTGATTTGAAAAGGTGGAGGAAAGCTGGGCTTGTTTAAATGGTAGGAAATAGCGAGGGAGAAGATGCACAAGCAGAAGGGGATGGCCACAGGGGTAACAATCTTACGGGTATTGACACAGAGCGACTCTCAATCGCTTTCAGACTGAGTTCAAAAGGATGATCCGTCTGTGACTGGTCCATATATCGCACGTTACCATTAGTGGAGGGAAGCTTATTTCAAAGAATTGGTCAGATACCTTTTTTTACTTTTTTACTTTTTTTTTAATGAATCTCTCTCATTTCTTCAGGATATTTGGATTAACCGACTGGCCTCAAGCAAGCCTGCATATAACAATATTTCTGACAATATAAGAAACACAACACGGGCACTCTAAAATGATTAGAATCCCAACAATGTAAGAACATCACTTTTATTTTAATTCACATTCACAAGAGTATAGAGATGTCATTTATGTCCTAGACACATTAATTTCTGATTTTTTCCCTTTAACTCTCTTAATTGGAAGAAAGTATGTTACTGCTGATTTATGAACTCTTCAGAAGTGCCAGGGATCATTTTAAATGTACACAGCTGCTCTGCAGTAGTTTAACTTGGCAGATAGTATTAAACCATTGAATTGTGTCATTTATTTGTGTATGCACACAATAAGTTCCTTGTGCAGGTTCTTCAGAAATAGTCTCAATGTTGATTCGGAAATGTGGCCTAAAAATAACCTAGCCTCATGATTTATTGTTTTGGTGCTTCTCTCCAAACAGTACATTGAAAATGAAGAATGAGATACCATGGTATACCCCAGATAAGGCTACAGAATGGAAACCATCTATAAGAGGAGCTGTAGACCGAGGTCTAAAATGGAAAAGTTCCCAGGGTGAGAGTAAGACACATAATGGGAATCGACCTGCGTTGCTGGCGTTTGGGAACTCGGCAACTTATTTCATTACTAGGCAAGGGAGTATATGATGTTGAATACTGAGAAAGAGCAGCAGTCGTGACGGCAGTATCACTGGTTCTAATGGAGTATAAATCAGGGTAATTTACTCTGTCATTCCATTCAGGGCATCATAAAAATAACGCCTGTCATCTGGAAAAAATCTAAACTCAGAGAATAACATAATGTATTTCGCACACAACCTATTGAATGTATAAAATCCCTACAGCACCAGAAAATAAAACACTTAGAAATCAACTCTCTTTATACCGAGGAGTGACATCTGCAAATGTGACTTGATTTATGTCTTGAACAATTCCATGAAAAAAAGCAGTATATGTTCTATTATAGCTCTAAAAAAATAACTTTTTAGGGCCATGATAGTAATCCCTTTGATCCATGCCACTTAATGTATTGGAAAGCAAAAGAATTTCCCTTACCTCTCTTCTGGATGCAAAAAAGGCATAAAAATAGACTTCAGGGAATTGTAGTTTCAGTTACATCCTCAATGAGATATCCTAAAGGGCAGTGTTTAAGGACTGATTGATAGGCCTCATCCCTTGATGATCATAGCAGACCTTTCTAGGCTGCTGATTGCAAGCACAGACGTTCTGGAGAGCTAAATTTATGCCTGATGGGCTTTCTGAGGTACTTCGTCTCCTCTTTTTTCCCTTTCCTGTCAAACCAGATTTCAGCAGTCTGACGTGGAAATCAGGAACAGCCAAACGAACATGAGCCAAAGACTAATATCAGGCTCATAATTTTCACATATTTTTCTTTGGTAAATGGTATAAAAAGAGAGAAATTAAGAACTAAAATGAGGGCAAGTTTGCTGTAATCCTCTAGAAAAACTACTGGAAATTTACAACTTTAGAAGCTAAGCGTAGCATCATTTATTCTCGATGATTCAATTCTTTCATTCATCGCTGTCATAAAATTTCCATGTGCTCTGGGCAGGTACAATGTGGAGAATGAGTTGCTTTCTGGAAAGCACGCAGTTTCTGTTACCTTGTTACGAGAGACGGTGAAGCGTGAACCTCCTTATCTCTGACCGCGGCTGGCAATAGCTGATGAAATTGAAATATCAGTGGGATTTCCCTTTCTTCTCCTTGGCTGTTCTGATGGTGGTTTAGTGCTGCTGCTGATGCAGTGGTGTAAGATTAAGTGCAGGCCAAGGTGCAAAACCTGGGGCTGCTTGAATCTTGTGCTTTAAATAAAATGGGCCAGTATGCCCGCATTCGAGGAGTTTGAGCAGGAAATATTGTAGGTGACCTAAGTGAGGTCCTATAGACTTAAACCAACCTAGACCCTCCATGCAGAAGAAAGTGGCCCAGGCCCCAATGCTGGGTACACATTGCACGGGTTACAGCTATTGGTCTGCGTATTTGCTGCATGGTGGGCAATATGCTGCAGGGTCTCTTGGGCCATCTAATTTAACTGCAATTTTATACAGGGCTTCTTGGTTTGTATATCATCCCTACCACAGTACAGATTGCAAATCCAGGTTGTTCTGTCATTTTAACTTCTGCTCCTCGATTGCAGTGACTTCTTTTTTTTTTTTTTTGAGGCAGGCTGTGTGCTTTGGAGAGTGGAGTGAGCTTTTGCTCAAGTCTATGGAGAGGGAAATAAATATTAATGTAAATAACAGAAGATTCAACAATAGCCCCGGTAGATTGTTCTTCTATAGTTAAAATCTTGTGTTTCTGTTTGGACAATCACTCCATGTGAGATTTTATTCAGCAATTGTGTGCAATGAATACCTTCTGTACTGATATTGTCCTTAGTGATGTAATTTGAAGTTTAAACTACAGAGTGGGTGTCCTCATACAAAACCTCCCTGCTGTGTCGACTGAGTACAGCAGACAGAACAATAATCAGTTTACTGGGGATGCAGCTACAGACCTATTTCTTTCACTAGCTGATGAAATCTTTATGGCTAATTCACAGTATAATGTTTTTTTAAGCAAGCTTAACGGTGCAGATGCTCCATAGATGACATCTTTCTTTTCATGAGTAAAAGTTATGTACAGCAGACCCTGGAACTAGTCAACAAACAAGTTTTAGACTGGACATAATTAGAGTTTCTGTTTCTGGGATGCCAAGTTTACAACATCAGCAGTAATGACACCCAGATAAGTCATGGGTAGCCAAATAATGCCCTTACTCACAGCTAAATTTTCCATAATCTAGGAAGAAAAAGGCAAGGAGGAGGAGTTTGTTATTTCAGTTTTTAATTATGAGAAACTCTAGTTCATAGTATTTGTGATAGAAAGAGGAGGAAGAAATAAAAGTTTTCAAGGTAGGGCCTAAAGAGCTGTGGGAGGTATCTGTCTGACACTGTATTGTATACTGAGGATCAGTGTATGTATAATTAAAAAGTGTTTGGAAGCTTGGAAGCTTTGGAAAGAGTTAAGTGTGAGGACAAGCACTTAATGAAACTTGTTTGGGGATGGGATGCATGATTTTTTTTTTCAGGACTGCCTTAAACACTAGAGGACAAATGCATTAAGGAAATGTGTTTGGAGAAAGACTGCTGATGATCTCCCCTTCGCTCTTACACAGTAAATGCCAGTGTTACTTCCTTAGCCATTTTTATAGAAGCACTGGGCATAAGATGGGTTAAAGGCTGTTTCTCATCTTCTTTACAGAGGACCATATGAGGGCACATACTAAGAAAGTGCAAGATGCAACCTTAGTCTTTATAGGTGGCTCTGTTTCTTCAGTGGTGTGGTACAAACATCTTTTGATGTATTTGAAACCTGTTATAAAATATTGCTGCTCTGTTTTACCTCTGTGGATGGAAGAAAATACATCTTGCTGGTACTGAAGGGAGATGTACTTTCGACTCTGGATCCAAAACTCATCAAACAATTGACTTTTATTTCACCAATCTAAATGAATTATTTGAATTATTTGAAGCATGTGTCTTAACTTCCTAAAATATTTGAAAAATCTCCATCTTCGGCCTTTCCAGAAAAAAAAAAAGAACACAAATCAGTACAACAGAAACATTAATCCTTGTGCAAAAGTGAGAGAGGTCAAATAATCATGACTCAGAAGGGTGTTAATGTTCTAATTTGTGCCAGAGTCAATTTCTGGAAGTTTTCATTGAGAAACAAATCTGAGGACACCAAGGCAAATGGCAACATCCCAACCTTGAGAGAAATTGAGAAATGCAGGGTTTGCTATGTAGGCAAAGTATCAACTTAGAGAAGGCCACATCATCAGATGTTAGGGCCAGAAAAAAGCTACACCTTTTATAATAGCTACTAGTTGTCTTAAATTTTTTAAGATTAAATAATTTTAAGAGGGCAAGAAAACAGTGAAGACATAACCTTTTGCTGAGAGGTGCCATATTTCTTCAATCAGTAGAAAAACTCTTACCTCCTAACGGCTGGTTCACCAAGCGCTTCTGAGTAAAGGTTTGCAAAGTATTTATAACGACACATAAAACAAGACAAAAACTCGCCTGCTCTCAGCTTTTCAGCTTTTTTTTTTTTTTGGCCTCACTAAGGGCTATGAGAAAGAAATCTGTGGTTCACGTTTGGACCATAGTTCTCTGTTTACCCAAGCTCAAATGGATGACAGAAATCAGAAACTGTCACAACTATTCAAGCAGGAAACTTAAAATGCTTTGAGAATTGTTCTTCTAGGACAAATACCTCCATGACTTCCATTTCACAATTCTTTATTTTTTATATAAATTCATGTGAGGATACCAAAATTCTGTGGAATGCTGGTAACTTGGTGAGTTATTTACATGCCTCTCCTCTGCAAGTCCTGCAGCAGGTACCTTTGAGAGGTCAGGGTAGAAGATTCTTCCCTTAGAGTGCTCTAAATTATTCCTGAATAGGAACCTTACATTAATCATAATAAATGAAAAATTTCCATCAGCTCAAGTGGCAGAAGCCTGTGGTTGGGAGCAGAAGATTATGATTACTTTTCATTTTGCTATGTCCAGGCTAGATCCTGCTCTGTTGTCCTGATATAAATCGGCAATAGTCAGCTTAACTTTTGGGATTTATACCAGGATATGGGAAGCTAGAAGCTGATCCATCCTGCAAAGCATTCCTGCATAGTAATCGTTTTCTTAACTGTTTTAGACACCTGTTTTTAGGTGCACTGGACATGTTGATCCTCATAGGGCACTGAAGGGCAGAGGGGTAACTCCCACTCTTCAGGGCCAGATCTTCACTCTTTGGGGCACTCTCCAAAGCTCCAGAAGGAAGAGCAGCTTCTGTACATCCTGCTGCTCCTTCTCCTCCTGCAGCCCATTCGTCCATGCCTGTGAAGAAGCCAGTTCTCCTGGACCTGCTTTCCGCAGCAGTGAGATGACTTGCACATGAAGGCTTTACAAAAAAAAAAAAGAGAAACAACAAAAAACCCCCACATCAGTCAATACCTAAGATGCAGCTGCAGGGTCCAGCTCTGCAGCCCCAAAACCATGGAAATTTTGATGGATGGCGTAATGGTAAGAGATAGTAAGCTATGACCTAATCAGTTGGGTAGCATTCAAATGTTGCATTAACAGCATAATTTTGTTTATCTACACCATGTTAAAGAAGACCAACAAGTATTTAAAAAAATAAGGCTCATCTTACCGTCTGACCTGGTTTTTGCCACATGTACATGCTTGATCACTGTCAGGGCACAGCTGAAAGTGATCTTGAACCCTCACTTTTTTTCTCCTGAATAATGGGATCCCTTTAGGAGCGCTGCTCTTTGGAGCAGGCAGGGAGAGTTGGTACGCACCTCTGCAGGGAGGGCAAAAGAAAATTTGGACAAACTTTGTCCCTCACTTAAGTTTATTGTGTTTTGAGGACAACACATGTGAGCCAGGAAAGCAGAATGCATTTTGCAGGAAAACCTTCATGTAGGATTGGCATAGCTGTTTAACACAGTCTTTAAAAAAAATCAATAAACTAAAAATAAGTAGGGTATTTAAGGAACAAAATTCTTTTCTTAAATGTCACTATAAAATATTTTGACGTTGCTATAGACAAATTATATATATTATACAGAGATAGACAAAGAGATAAACAAAAGTAATATTTAAGACAAGCAGGATGTTACCATTCAACAAAATCTACTTTTTGGATTTTCCTTTCTCTAAGCTTTTGTCCTTGTTAGAAGCCAACAACCTGACATTCTTTTCCATTTATTTCTGCAAAAGCTTATAAAAACTGAGGTCAGTAATCCAGCAATGGATTTTAAGTTCCTGCTTAAGCAGATTCCTTCTTTAATCTTATAATAAAAACTAGCTAAGATAAAAGAATTGAAAATAGCAGTGATATTATTCAAGCATTGCCTGTTATTATTTTCTCTTGCAATACCAGATACTTTTCCACAGGACTCCAGTATCCCACTCATATTTAGGGTTTAGCTGATCCTTAAATGTGGAGTTCACTTTTACCTGCCTTGAATTGGCAGGGATCACTGATGTTAGTGTGGGGTATGGGTCTATTCCCAACCTGCTCTTTAATGATTTAACTTCTGGAGAACAGAGTGACAATGCAAACAAAACTCTTTCTGTAGCACTTTCTAGTTGTAGGTGTTGGCCTTTACTGCAGGTGCTATGGCTCTTGCAGAGGGAAAGGAAGGAGTCTTCTGGGTAGCTGGTTTCCTTCTCCCACCATGCAGCAAACTTCTTTTCTTTTTTTTTAATGGATAGCTTTAACTTTGCACTACGTTCCACAAAATAATCTCCATCTTCCGGACACGTCAACAGCTTTTCATTTTCCATCCTTCTTGCTTCACTGTGGCCAAGTGCTTTGCAACAGATGAATAATGGGTTTATTCTTCTTTCGAATATGTACCTTTGTGTTATCTCTTGGAATATTTTTACTTTGCAGGCTGGCACCCAAACAAAAAGAAAAACATCTAATGGAACTTCAAAATAAGCCACCTACTCTTGGAAACTTTACTAGTAGCTTTGTCTGCTTTGTTTTGATCACAATGTATTATAAGATGTTTATCTTGGAAATGCAAATGGTGACCGAGTCCAGCTTTCATGCCTTTCATTAGTTTATTGTGTCTAAAAACGACTGCGGAAACTCAAATGCATTTCTAAGTACAATATTATGGTTCTCAGTGTCTGTTCTGACTAAGGTCAGAAGCTCGACTTCCCAATGCGCGAGCTCCTTGGTTTGTGCTTCCTCACACAGTCATTTACACCAGTGGAAAAGCTGTGTGCTACAACCCAGCAGGTGATGCCGATGCCTTTCCCGAAATGGGGATGATATCACAGTCCTGCCTCCAGAGACAGGAATGGAGCTGGGCATAAGCTCTGGGTGACACCACTGCCAGGGCTGCAGGTTTGGATCTAGCAAAATAGCCTCCCGGAAAGGCCATTGGCATCCGGGACCCGAGACCTAACACTGACTCTGGTCCACGAGGTTTTACGTTGTCCCCACTGCTACTATGATAGTTTTCATATCTTGAACTCATTCCAAAAACATTTTGCATCTTCCTTTTTTTTTTACTACAGATACTAACAGCTGTTTTAAACGAAACTGATAAATAGACAAAATCTTGTGTATTTTCCAAGTATTCGCTTAACTAGAATGACTGCATTGGGAAAACGCATTTTCTGGGCTCAGGCTTCGTTTGTAAATAGCCAAATTATGCAAACATTTGATTTACAATCCAGTGGGTTGTTATTTATTCGGTATCATGGGACCAGACTGCTGGTCTCTAATTCTCATATTCATTATTGATATGCATAGTTATGTGCAAATTAAGAGAATTCTCTTAAGAAAATTCTCTGCTCAAAGAGAAATCTGAGACCTGCTTTACACCACTGGTAATTTAGATTCCCTCTGGAAAATATACTTTTCCCGTGAATAAATTCTCAGACCTTTGACATCAGCAGATGAAATCCCTACCAGTCTCTGCAGAGGCAAAACTATGTCCTTGTAATTATATTACTGTTAATATACTGCACATACTATAATCATATATGCATTAATATAATATATATATATTAGACATATATACGACCATCTGATTATAACTGGATTTGAGACTATAGGTATAGAAGAAATCTATTGAGAACTGAGAGTTCCAGTATTTATTCTCAATATTTGCTGCCAGAAAGGTTGTTTCTCTCTTGCTTTGCACAACAACTTTTCCAGAATACCATAATCTTTAAATTAAGAATTCCAGGAGAGGCATCTGTCATTCACCGAATTAATCTCGATTCTTGTTTGCCAGTAACAACTGGAAAACCTCACATTGCATGCTAGGTAGAAAATAAGCTAAATAATGCTTGAGTGAATGTTCAGATGTCAGGTAAGAAAACCTGTTCATATTGCTCCTACTGCCAAATCATGTGGCTCACCTTTATTTTGGGGATCTCTATCGACTGAGAATTTCTGTTTCCTTTCAGGCTGAAGACTGTGGTAGGGAGGTGAACACTATGATGAAAAGGAGCCTACAAATGCCGAGAAAGAGCTGCTGTCCAGTGAGAGCAAAGTCAGGTGAGGCTCAAACTCCCTGGCAGGGGAGAGTCTGCAGGCATCGGGCTGAGGCCAGCGAAGAGCGGCTGGTGGCCAGCGGCTCCGCGTCACCTCTCTGGAGTTCGGAGTTCTGGCTTTGAACTGGGGTGAGCTGACGGCGTATGGAAATGCACATCACAGACATTGGTTTTGTTTGTTTGCTTTTTTGCCTAGATACCGGCCCCAGACTGTATCTGACTGCAGTATCCAACTGCTGTAGAATCGGCGGTGAAACAAGGATTTGCCATCGGAAACTGCTTGCTTTATGGAGGGAAAGAGGGAGCCAACCCTGAGAGCTGCTGATGGGGGTCCGAAACACCCCATGAGGGTCAGCATTATTGGTCTGCAGGCAGGCCAGGCCTGCACTGTCTCTTTGCAAAGCTAGTGCACCCGCTGCGACCCGTTTATAACAGTAAAACAGCTTCTGAAGTTGCTTTGGAGCTGACCTCGCTGCCGGCCGTGGGTGAGGAGCATGCTTGGGGTGAGCCCAGGGAGCCAAGACCTTCAGGCCACTCACGTTTCCTCAGCATGGTCAAGAAAGGGCACTGACAGCACGAGGGTTGCTGCGGCTGGCATTCAGCTGCAGGCAGCTATTACAAAATTTCTAAATCTGATTTTCATTTTGCCCACCTTTTCAGGTGAATGGAAAGAAAAAAGCACTGCAGAGAGTGACTAATTTCATCCAAAATCAGCCACACAAAATTGAGCACCTGAAAGAGGTCCAGAAGATTTAGAAGGACCCTGAACTGGTCAGCCTATATGTATATCTAGAGATGGGGTAGGCTTGTTAGGTGCCTGTGGTAAGTCAAGTGTTTGCACAGAGCCCATGCTGTGATTTCTCCTTTTTCCTGTCTCAACATAAACATTGTTGATAGCACCGAGCAGCACAGATCCCTGGTAGAGCTCAAGTCTGAACGGGCTGCTCGGCCTGGAGACGTAGTAAAACTCCACATGAGTGCCCGTGATCAGCTACAAAGCTGTACACTTAGTCAGTGCAACACAGAACATAGACTAAACCTGTGCACTGGGGCTCAGGGCCCCTTGGCAGAGCCCGTGCCCTCGCTGCACACCTGCAGAGCCCACACCGAGCTGCTGCGCCGGGTCAGCTCTGGAAGCCATTTGGCACGGTGGCCAACGCACATTCCTCAGGTGTCCTTAGATCTCCGCTGCAGCGCCTGAAACCCAGCCCTTTGATCAGGCTTCGGGGTAAGCTTTGACTAGCCTCTCCTTCCCTTCCTTCCCTCTTCCTCCTTCATTCCCAGCTCCCCCACTTCCCGCCCACATGCTCTACATAGTCCCAGCAGTTTCAAAAGGTATCTTATTTTTCAATGCAGATAAATGCAGAGCAGTTCTGGCTATTTCTGCTTTGCTCCTATGTGGTATCTACATCCTTCATCTCTTCTGTGGGCCTCTAGGTTTTTCTCAGCTGGGTTTTTCTCAAGATTGCTCGGCCTGTGCTTTCTGTGTTTATGCAGCAACATCGCAACCTTTGCAAGCACTTTCCAGGGAAATAAAACAAGTGTTAGTATAGTAGCTAATGAAACTACCTTAGAACCACAGAGTGTTAAGCAGAGGAACGCGTGAATATTCTCCGTTTTAATCCCAGAGAGGATATTCAACTGATTAATGCAGTAGTAGGGATGTGACCAGAAATACAGCGTATTTCTGGTATTTCTGGAATGGAGGTAAAGGGAAAAATAAACACAATAATCATCTGAGTTACAATCAGTGTCATGTCGGGGCTATTTTTCTCTTTTGAAGAAGTCTGCACTGGGCTGACATTTTTCCCTTGTTTCCTGGGATGTGTTGGCTAGAGCAATACACTGGGTCCCTGAGTACCCCCCACCCTGCCATGAGTTGATGTGTGACATTTCATTCCTTCTGCACTGCGTTTTCCCTGTCTGCAGAATCGCAGTAATGAATTTGTCTCGTTTAAAATATATATATATATATAAAAGAAGCACTAACTATTAAAGCATTATATATTATTATTTAGATTAGAAAAAAAAAAGAATAAAACAACAACCTTTCAAATTTAACACCTAATGGAGGCATATTGCTTCTAGAAGGAACGCACATAGCATCTTAGTGAGACCGAGCAATAAACATTTATAGCTTCTCTGAAAGCCACGGGTTAACATGTGAATGGTGCTTGAGCTTCACTTTTTCACTTATAAAACACGTTAGCGTCATTCAGCAATTCAGGAAGTGGATCAAGTACCAAGGTGTGAGAGTATGAATTTCATAGAGTAAGTGAAACTGAGGTCATTGCCCATATCAAAAATAAACAAGCCCAAATCCCTGAGACCAAGATTTTTTCTTGTGTAGAAGCCCAGGCAAGGTAATGTACAGAACTGATTCCTCACTCGCAGGTTTCTTCCCCTGCCAGAGGTTGCACTGACTCCATGAAAACAAAAGGCTGAGTCTTAACATCCAGCTAGTGCCATGCAAGTACACGTGGAAACAGGCTGATTTGTCCTTACAGCTCCATTGCAGCATACGAAACACGGGCCAGCCCACAGCCACTGAAGAGTGCATTTTCACCTGCAATGAAAATGTGCCCCGGGGTAATCAGCACAGCAGTGGTCAGTAGTTGCAATTTCCAAATCCATAATACCCAGCTCCCATGCGCCTCTGCACCGAGGGGCTGCACACACGACCGGCTCGGACGAGCGCAGGGAGCCGTCGAAAGCCGGAGGTTGGAGGGATGGAGAGCTCTGGAAATGGCTTCAAGACCAAATGATTTTTAATGGGAAAAGGGTGATTTTTCCAAGTAATTTGAGCCGAGTGGAAACAAAGCTTGTCAGAGACCGTGTTACGTGAAAATGTTTGCAGAGTGATGTCAGCGTGCTAGCACTCGCAGCAGACAGTTGGGGCTTTATTCACAAAAAAAGGGCACATTTTCGTGGTGTATACTAGGTGCATAAGTGTGACTCTCTGTGTGCCCTGAGATCTGTGGAAATGTCCCACAGCTTCTGGGAAAAATACGTTTTTGTGCGCGTGGGCCAAATGGTGAATTGTGCAGCTCTCCGAGCACAGGTTGCTTAAGGGGCCGCGGTGTTTGGAGGCAGATGTGAGCAAGGAGAGCCAGCGGGGAGGCGAGTTTGGGGCTTCCTGGGATCCTCCTGGTTCCCTGGGCGGGGCGTAGGGGGATGTGTAAGGGAGGAGGAATGCCTGGAGCCATCCGTCCCGGCCCGACTGCCACCACTCTGACAGTCTCCAGGGCAACTGCGAGGCAATTGGGGAAATTTGGCTCATTTTAGGTGTTAACAGGCCGTCCAGCTCTGCTGCAGATGCACTTGTGTGGGCGAGCGGCGAGCGCGGGTGCTTTCCTTGTGGCAGCGTGGAGCGGCTGAGCTCCCAGGAAGGATCTGGCATTACAGGGCTACAAGCTGGCCGTGCACTTGTGCGGGAAACCCCCTAAAAGCCGGTAAAAGGTGCTTCCCCGGCGTCCTTTCCGATACCTTCCCTGGTAGGGAAGCGCGCTGCGCCGCTCGCCCGCACCCGCGGCCTCGTGCGGTAGCACAGCGAGCGATGCGCCCAACATCTGCACGCTGCGCTCGGGAGGAAAGCGTGCGCCGCACATTGAAACCCCTCTTTAGGCCCAGTGCACATGTAGTTCATTTAGAAGTCTGACAAAGAAAAAAGAAAGAGAGGAGAGAGAAATAAATCAACACGATCTTACCCTCACTTTTTAATTAGCTCGTATTGTATTCATAGCCCATTTTCACTTCATCATTTATAACTGTCAGTTCACTTTCCCTCCCTCCCCCTTGTTTAATTAAAATTATGTAAGACAAATCAGAGTGAGGCGAGGGTGCCTGACTTGCAGGCTCGGGGACCAAGTGCTCGCTTTCTCCGTAGGTCAAGTACAGTGTAGGCAGCTGCAATGAAAGCTGATCCCCGCGAACCTGCCCTGAGACCCAGTTAAGGGAAAAGGCAAGGTAAAGCCATCTCCTCCCTAGCTCACTGCTGCCTTTCTCCAGCCGTCAGCATCTGGACTGAGGGATAAGAGCTTTAGGGACATATTGACAGAGGAAAGGATGGGGCCCTTTGAGGATGCTGGGGCTACCAGGCTTTAGTTATTCACTGTTGATTTTAATTGAACCACTCTGAAGGAAAGTTTAACACTTTGATTCTAAAAGCCAGGGATCATTCTGGAGACATAAACTTGGGCACTGGGTGCCCTGTGCATTTTGCAGGGAATGTTTTTGTGCCTTCCGCACTGTCATAATCGGACCACTGTTCAGGTGCATATTCCTCCTTAGGAAGGACACATAAGCATGTGTTTAAGACCTATGAAATCACCAGCCTTTTTTTGCCTTCCCTAAATCAACAGGACTTAAGCATGTGCTTGAAGTGCTTTTTCCGAAGCGGGGCCTTAAAGAGCTGAGTTAGCTTATCCACCTTCCTCTTTAAAAGATGGATGTGGAAAATTTCCCAGATTATACATCTGCTCTTCCAATTTACATTGCGGAGGGTAAGGCTGAGTATAAGAGGAGCAAAAAAAAAAAAAAGGAGAAGAAGAAGTGGGGGAGGGAGGAGGAAAGGAAGGTAAAACCAATGCTGTGAGCTGGCAGCCTGGCAAAAAGCGCGCGGAGCAGCTGCGTGCCAGACTCGGAGGGCTGCTCCGCGCACCGCGGCGGGGCCATCTGCACGCCAGGCGCCCACCAGGTGCTGCGCTCCAGGGAGAAGGAGACGGCGAGCCGCGGCGAGGGGGAGAAAACCTGCTCATAGTCCAGAGGTGGCTTATTTCTCAGCCCTCTCTTACTATTGTGTCTCCATCTGATAACGGTCCTTGCCTCTTTGCCTCTTTCCCGACAGCCGGCTGCGGTGGTGGTGCCAGCGAGGAAAGACGTGGTGGTTTCCAGGAGGCTTCTGGCTTGATTTTGGCTCTTGCATCTGGCACAGTGCATTGCCAGAGCAGAGAAACACGAAACACAAGAGAGGTGCCAGCTCCAGAAAATTGAAGGTGAGAGATTTGGAGCATCCCTCAGCTAGGATAATAACAATAGCAATAAAGTAATAATAATATATATTATAAGTAGTAATATTATTATTATTGTTATTATTATTGCTATTTATACGAGGGCCAGGGAGCCATTCCTGCCCGCCTGCGACCAGCGCTTGCGCTGGCACGTGTCTCACCAGCACGACTGGCTCCAGCCTCCGAAGACCCCAGCGCCCCCAGCTTTCACTCCAACGGCTTTCATCCCAGCCTCTGCTTCTCCAGGGAAGTGCCCATGAAAGTTTTCCTGCTTTACTCTCCCTGCATGGTCCCTCTTCATGTCTGGAATGATTTTGCTGAGGGCTGTGGGCAAGATTTCCTTGGACACCCGTTGCACTGCAGTGGGCCTGGGTTCACTGCAGGCCAGTTGGGGCGAAATTAGGTGGTATGGGTAGGGTTGATAGTCTTGTGACCTCCCTAACCTTAAACCTGGGGAATTTATGAGCCTTATCTTGGCCATTAGACCATCTTTCCCTTCCTTTGCTTGTTCCTCACTTCCTCTCTCAGAGTTTTAAAACTTTATCTGGACCTAGGCTGTTCCTCACGTCACATACTCTCGCTTTGATTTCAGATGTGGGAGGGAAATTATTTAAAAATAGGCTCTATGGTGGAGAGTGCTTTGGTAATGAGGCACGGAGTGAGACCTTGTCCTACAGCTGCGGCTCTGAGGGAGGTCAGGATGGTTTTGCTTTTGAGGAAGAGAAGAAAATCAAGCTGTTTTTACTGTCTGTATGGTGAAAGCCAGATATCTCCTTGCATGAATTTATTTATGTGATTGCTTTGCTCTTCTGTTTGGTCTGTCTCTCAGCGCGAAGGCGCTCTGTGCTGCCAGGGCTGGCGGCAGCCCCCAAGGAGCAGCAGGAGCATCGCTCTGCCCAGGGCCGTCGATCAAAGCTGGGCTCGGACTGCCAGACCGACCTCTTGTTAAAAAACAGTTATCCAAGGATCTCTCCTTGCCATTTTACACTCAAACTGACGACGTCCTGGGGCTGACTTCTCCGTGAGGAATAGATCGCTAAAATCCATGGGCACGTTTCTCTGCTCTTTGCATTTGTGATAGCAGCAGCTTGTAGAGGAGCTGGTGATTTTCACGCCTCGTGCAGGTCACCTGGGAGCACAGTGGTCTGCAGGAAGCTCTGCCACTAACCTGCAGCGTGACCAGGGCAGATCAGCTCCTCTCCCATGCCGCCCTTACCCATCCGTGACATAAACCTTAGTTCTTTGCGATCAAAGACTAAAAAGCTCTCTAAAAGACACGACGACATCATCATCATTATTATTATCATTTTATTATTATTATATTTGAGCATGGCACAAGCAGGGAAGAACCGGTCCCAGAGGAAACAGTGGAAGTGAGAGGAACATATGGCTATCTGTATGTCATTAGCCATTCCCGGAGCCCCTTGTCCTCCTAAAGCTCGTAAACAGTGATAGGAATGTTTTAAAAGTAACTTTCTTTTTTCACATATAAAAGGCTAGTTTAATTAAATGAACATATCGTTTCTCTTAGACTGTAGTCTTGAATCCCAACAGCTATGCTGGAAATTCAGGAGCATTTCAAATAATTAAAAAAAATAATAATAAGGAGTGATGTTCTTTTATAGCTGACAGTTTTTCAGGCTTCATATATTCTTCCAACTTTTTCTTTTTTTAAAGTAAGCTGAAAAGCTTTTTTAATAAGATATTTAAAAACTGTTTCGTATCCTGGATCATTAATGAAAACACTCGACTAGAGACTTTAAGACTTAAAAAAGGAGATATAGATATAAATATATAGGTATAATCTGCTCACTCATCCTTTTTCAATTTCTTTTTCTTTTCATCTTTCTTTTTCTTCTTTTTTTCACCATGGCAGGGTGCAACACCACAGGCAGCAATGCACAAGACAGTTCTCATCACCCAAACTTTTTCTGCATAGGATCTTTTCAGCTTTGCTTTAGGGCAGGAAAAAACAGACAAGGGCTGGGAGGCTCGAAGTGCCCCAGCGCACACTTTCCTTTGACCTTTCCAGCAGCTGCTCATCCAGCTCCAAGTTTCTTCTAAATCAACTATAGCGTTCGAGATAGTGCCAATTGCTGATACAAGGGAGTAATGTAGCCAGCTCAGAAAAAAAAATGAAAATCTTATCAAAACTCTGTGTGAAACTCACAAGCCTTGTTCATACAACTAGGGAGAGAGAGCTGATCAGATAACTTGAACTTCATTCAATGGTCCTGAAGGTATTAATTTTCCTTTCTCCTATGGGGGTCACTATGGGGGCATTTCTTTCCTACGGGATTGTTGAGACGTGACATGAGGAATGGATGCCCATGTTCTGGACAGTGACACAGAGCAGTGCCATTTGCATAAGTATCCCTATTTTTTGACTAATTTAAACTTGTCAAAACGGAGCTTTTGCTGTGAAACGTGTGTAGATGCTGGACACCACATTTCAACGGGCTTCCTTAACCTATCAGACTTTCTCGTTTTTTGCAACATATGGTCAGGAAAATGAAATGCAGAACGTTGAAAATTTGTTGATATTCCTCAGGTGACAAGCAAAAAGTAAGAGGAAGAGGCTTGTCAGGAAGGCTCTCATTTCTGGGTTAATTTTGGCAAAACACCCTTCTGCTCTTTTCAGCCTGCTCTTGATTGTGCTCCGACCTGCTGACTTCCTTACCGCTGTTTTAATGCCTAGCTTAGCACAGCAAGATTTTTTTTAAGTACTATGCCCATTTTTTAATGGGCCTAATAACAATTTTTTTGCTAAGAGGCCCAGAGATCTCTGATCGAAGACGCTGAGGGATTAAAAATGCATGTGTCACCAAAGCATCTTCCTCTCTGTAGGTGCCCTCCTTGGTCAACAAAGACTCGCTGAAAGCACAAACCCAGCCATACTACGTGTTTGCAAAAGGAACTCATTTATAAAAATCAGCATGACACTAATATCTGGTTTGCAAACAACAACCCCCAAGTTGGGTCTATGATTCACTCACTGCAAGTTACTGACTGTATCCAAGTTTATTTGCGGCAATGGGCTTGGGTGCAAGAAAGCTGTGGATTTCAGCCAGAAATCCCCTCTTGCAGTGTCAGCAGTTGCATCCGCCGCTGCTTTCTTATAGCACTGCGCAAAGCTCCCTAATCCCGGGAATGTGTTCCCAATTTGATCGTATTTACATACATGTCTGTAGCCTGAAAATACCAATCCTCTTCTCCATCACATTTCCATGCCCTGCTAAGGTTTGGTTTGGATAATGTCACTTTTCTTGTGACGGGAAAATTTGGCTTCCCATGAGCTTTTGGAATTTGACTTCTTCCTTTATAAACCCAAAGGGTTTTTCATTTCTCTCTCTCTTTTATTTTTTTCCTTTGTAGGTCTCTCCTCGGCCTGCTAAGGGAACCAAGGACGCGTGCTGCCACCCCTCCGGCCGGCCACGTTTAATGCGGAGGAGCCCCCAGCACGAAGCGAACA
Organism: Crypturellus undulatus; assembly: GCA_013389825.1. Taxonomy (NCBI): domain Eukaryota; kingdom Metazoa; phylum Chordata; class Aves; order Tinamiformes; family Tinamidae; genus Crypturellus; species Crypturellus undulatus. The sequence continues at coordinate 99,206 of VWPW01011963.1, forward strand.
AGCGAGCCCTCGCGTGGCATTGAAGTGGGCACGAGCCGTGTCGCGTGGCCGGGGCTCTCGCAGGAGCTGCCGTGGGGTTCGGGAAGCAGGAATGAGTCATTTCTGAAGAAAATCCAACCAAATGAGCAGAAATAAAAACGGAAGAGACTGAAAAGTCTCATGGCTGAATTAACAGATTTTGGCGCTTCTGTGGTTGAAGCTGATGTTCCCGCACGCAGACATCACTGCGGGGAAGCGTAGACCGGCCGTGTTTGCTGGGAAAGGTGAATAACACCAAGTTGGCTTCACGAAGAACTACTAACGCAAAGGTCAGGGTGCCAATATATGCAACTCTTTGAACCTTATGTAACTGATCAATTTTTTCCTATGTTTTGCCATCGAAATTTTGATGAAAAGATAGGATTATAAAAAAGATAACATCGATCTTTGACATTAAGAATTAACATATTAAACTGCATATCCATCTCACGAAGCTGAAGCACTAAGTCACGGTTTTCCCATCTCAGAAGAAGACATCCTGCTTCTCTGGTCGAACAGATCTGTTGCATTAATTTACCAAGAATCTCCACTTGCTTTAGTTGAAATAACACTTATAAAGCAATAAATGTTTAGTTTAAAAGGAGGTTAATGAGCCAAGTTTATTACTTACTGGAAAATCATTGAAATTCAAAGCTGCATATATTTACATAAAGTATGTGGCATCTGAAATAAATCTAAAGAATTTTGTTATTAATTTCCTGTGTTGTTTACATGTGTTAGAGCTCTGTTTATTCCAGAAGAATCACTCACCAAGAATGATAAAAATCAAAGTGCAAAACGGTTTATTTTTCTTAGTAAATTATTAATAACAACATTATTTTTTAGGGTTAGAAAGATGATACTCAGGAGACATTTTTCTTCAAGTATATACACAATAAGATAGAAAATATAGCAAGGGCCAAGCAGTGCAGTAAGACTCTTTATTAAATAAATTTTAAAATGTATGCTTTTTTTTAATCTTGTTATTTTTTTTCTATTAATTCCAAAAGATATTGAATAAGTTGCAACAGATTATACAGAGCAATATTTACTGCATGTTTCATTAACCAAATACTTACACAATGAAGTGATAATTGAGATCATAAAAATATCAAAGGTTCCAGTACGTTTTCTCACAAGGTTATGAATTAAAAAAAAATAAATAAAAAGTTGCCTTAGCAAATCAAAGGCCACAGGGTTTACAAGGTCTCCTTTTAAAGCTGGAAGGGAATATGCAGCACATTTGTTGGCAAGTTGCTGTGTGTTAAAGCAATTTCTTGGGGGTTTTTTGTGTTCAGTATGAAAAGCTTCCTCGCCAACCGCCAAACGTGGATGTGGTGCTCGGTTCTTGCCACTCCAGTGTGGGATGTCTCTGCTTCCAGGCCCGTCATCCTCTGATGCTCGTGCGGCTGCGGGAGGTTGAGCGCTTCCCTAGCGAGGACTCCGTGTGCGCGTGCGTACGGATGTGTGTACATCTGTCTGCACACGCGCACGGTATAGACGAGCTAAACATGTTACTAGGATGCATCAGGAAAACCACATTCAAACAAAGAGTCCAGTATGGTGAAAAAAAAAAAAAAAAAAGAAAGCTATTAAAAGATCCCAGCACTCAGCCTATTATGTATGGGAATAAATAAGATTTCAGGATACTCGTCTTTTATTTCGCTCTTTTCCTGATGGTATTCATAGGATGTTCTATCCTTGCTGGAAAGAAAGACCTGGAAGGTCCTTGCTATCTGTATATCTGTCTTTCAGATAGCAAGAAGAACAGAAAGCTGGACAAGCACAATAAGCAAAAATGTGTCTTCAAAACAGAAACTTAGGGGGACATAGATATGGAGGTTGGCATCTTCCTGGGTGCAGCATGTGGTTCGTCACGTGCGTTGGGCAGGAGCTGCTCTACCCCCATGTCTCCACTGTGCGGTGTCAGGATGTGCCCTCAAGGGCTGAACCACCCCAATTTTACTTTTTTTTTTTTCTTGCAATGATTTTTCTGAACTGGAATCACCCTTGTTCATCTTTGAAGTCAATGACAAATATCCCCTTGGGTTTAATGCAAATTGAATCAGCCCTTACTGAAGATTTTAGAGAAGCAGAGAAAAGCTTTTTTTCCTCCTAAGAGGTTTTCCTATTAGTACAGACACATAAAAGTCTTTGCAAGGCTATGATGTTAAATATTTTAATGCCCTGCCAAACCTCATCAATTCGCATTGTTTAGCAAAAATGGGGAAGGCATTATGAGTTGCTAGCTATGGCATTTTCTGCATATTAAGATCAATAATACGCTTTACAAGGAATAAAGGGTGGTTTAATGAGAAAAGTCTTTTAAAAGGCAAGACAATTCCACCCGTTATGAATGATTACAAATTATGTGGTTAATTCTATGGGGTTGGGGGTAGACGAAGGCCTTGGGCACTGGATGCATTAACCATATTTCCATATTTCCTCTCCCTTCCTTTACCCGAAACGAAACCTCCCCTAAAACCCTCCTCCGATGATTAGCTGTGTGAATTTTAGGAAACATCGGCTTGACTGCCGGTGTAAGGGAGTAGGATTTCCATTTCAACGCCCTCTTTGGACTCTTAAAATATTTATTGGAATAAATTTCTTTGACAGACTGAGCTGCAATGTACAGAAGGAAGATTTGGTTCAAGTTGTTTTAAAGTTCTGCCTTTGGGGCCTTAAGCACTGCTCCTTACTCAAGTAGAAGTCCTAAAATCTTCAGCAATTCGTGGGCACGCAGGGTTTGGCCTCTGGGGTTTTGTTTTTTACATTAAGCCATGTAAGCCAATGTGCTCAAAAGCCCCCTGGGCTGTCATCAGTTTGGACTAGCTCCACTACAGCTCTATTTGGGGTCAGACTGAACTTGTTTTTCAGATGCAGTGGAGCTCTAAAAGAGCGGACCCTCGGGAGGACCAGGAGCACCAGCCAGTGCAGAGGAGGAGGAGGAGGCTGAAGGCAGCCTGCAGGACTTGCCCTTGAGACTGGCCTTTGCCACCAAGCACATGCCTTGAAACTGACCATACCACACGGGCATAGCAGCTCCTTGTCTTTATCTAGGACCTTCCTGGCAAATGCCACCGCATGCGGCCTTGCAGGGGTACTCCAGCTTGGACCTTTTCCAAAGCCTCTCCCCAGGCTGTTGCAGAACAGACCTGCATGTCGGAGGCTTAAAAATCCCTCCCTCCATTTTCCCCAAGGGAACAAAATCTCTGCTCACTCTCCTGTAAGAAAGTCAGTGGTACCTGAAAGGCTAGTGAGAGTCTGGGGGGACTGCCTCCTGGTCCTTGCCTGTGCTGTGGCGGTAGAGGATAAACGTATATCAGAAACTGAGGAAAGTTGTTTCTTTTTTCCTTTTCCTTTTCCTCCTTCCTCCTCTTTATCTTTTCCTTTTCCTTCTTCTCTTTCTCTTTCTCTTTCTCTTTCTCTTTCTCTTTCTCTTTCTCTTTCTCTTTCTCTTTCTCTCTCTCTGTCTCTCTTTCTCTCTCTCTTTCTCTCTCTCTTTCTCTCTCTTTCTCTTTCTCCCTTTTCCTTTCTCTTCCTTTCTTCCTTTCTTGGCCTAACAATTAATAGGAGGCTCCTGGGGGCTGAGGGGATCTCATTTCATTTGGCTGAGGGAAGGGGGTAAGTTTCTGCACGCCCTCTTGCACTACAGAGGCTGGCCCAGGGGAAGGGAGAAGAGATGGGCACTGAACCATTAACTATAACGAAGAAAACAGAAAACATAAGATCTTTGTCTTCCTCCTTCAGATGAAGGAGCTGGGTCTGTCCAGCTGCCCTGTGTCCTGGATGACCAGCAAGTTCCTCTGTCAAATGACATCAACATCACGACTGGTACGTCCCCATGGTGCTGGGATGCCCTGAGGTTTCTGCAGAGCCCTCTGCTTTGAGCAGACACTGCATGTGCACTCGGGGGAGCAGGAATGCTTTGTCTGTGGATCCGGATGGGATTAGGTGTGAGATACACACTTAGCTCTGTCAAGACCAAAAGGCTTCGGTGCATGTGCGGAGCAGAGCCTCAGGCGTCTCAAAGGCTTCTTCGGGGCCCGGGGGGCTGCTCGGGAGACACATGACAGCACCAAGATGACAGTTTGCCTTTAAACACCAGATTTCCACCTAATCCCCTGCGCTGGTATGTTTGTGAGCTGGACTTCTGCCGTGGATGTGCAGGGGGAGGCGGAGGGGTGCGGGGGAGCCTAGCCGTGCCTCACAGACCAGTGCCGACGGGGTGCGAGGCAGCGCAGCGGCTCTCCCTGAGGGCTGCCTCTGGGATGCGGGGCAGAAAGTAGCGTTTTTGCTAAGTTCGCTGTGACAGTAAGCAATGAGCACACATATAAATATGTAGCATACGCTGTATGTACAATATGTGCGTATTGAGACAGCACTACTGTCAACGCTTCCTTAAGTATAAACAGCAGAGTGTGTTATCATGTGTTTGTTAATAGATGAATACCCCCTGCCTTGCTACGCTTTCAGAATCTCCCAGAATAGCATGGTGAGAATGAATGAAAAATGCCTCAGAAATGTAAAGAAAGAAATACTTGCTAAAAATGTGCTACACATCTCTGGGCCCATCCTAAATGGGAACTTTCTGTAATTCATGACGTCCATTTATAAGCCTGTTTTCTTGAGAGCCCAGCCTGAACTGAAGGGTCTTGGCTTTGTCTCTTCGCCTCTTGTTGTGGGTGTCACAGTGTGTGGGGGCAGATAGGTGTGTGGGATGCAAGTGGGTGGCTAGAGATGCAGGCAGGAGTGCGTGGGGCAGCTGGGGGTGTGCGGCACAGGTGAGTGTATGTGGGACAGGCGGGTATGGGGGCACAGGTGGGAACCTGCTTGCCACGGCTGGAGCGGTGCCCGGCGGCACAAGATGAGTCCAACCTGCGGAGGCCCCAAGGGGAACCGAAAATGCTCGGGTTGACCACGGCTTGCAGCCAGCCGCGGGAGGGAGCCGGGCGCCCCTGCCCCGGCCCGTCCCGGCCCGGCCCGTCCCGCCGGGGCGGCAGGGCAGCGCAGCGCCAGGAAACGCGTTTTGACAGCGAGGGCCGGCGAGCTCCCATGTGCGCTCCACATTGCGGTCGCCTGCGCTTTGATCTCGGCTCCGCTCGGCAAGCCGCGGGCCGCAGCCCCAGGCCGGCCACACCGCGGCCGGCACCGCGCATCGCTTGGGGTTTTGGGGTTTTTTTCCACTTTTTTTTTTTTCTTTTTTGCCCCCCATTTTTCCTTCCTCCCTCCTAACCTCCTCGCCGACTCCCGGCTGGACGTTTGCAGCTCCCTCTGCCCTACCTTGTGCTGATAAAAACGATTAAAAAATAACCAAATCGTATTTATTTTATTTTTATTTTATTTTATTTTATTTTATTTTATTTTATTTTATTTTATTTTATTTTATTTTATTTTATTTTATTTTATTTTATTTTATTCCTTTTAGCTAAAAGTGACCTGTTCAAGGCTGAAGGTGCAGATCTGGGACGGATGTCATACGGGGACATTAGAGGAGACTATTATAAGCGCTGTGGACGTATGCCGTTATCCGTCCTTTTGCCCGCAGCCGCCAGAAGGCGAGGAAACGCCTGCTCTTTCTTACTCCTGACGGCATTTGAGCGTCTCGGTCTCAGCCTCATGCAAACGGCAGAAACGGCGGTGAGCTCCGCAGAAAGGAGTGCGGGTAATAACTAGCCACGCCGCACCCCGAGAGGGGACTTCACTGCGGCGCTCATCTGCTCTTGTCAGTTGTGATTTATCCTTTTTTTTTTTTCCTTTTTTTTGAGGTGGGGTGGGGGAGTAGGTGTCAAGCCCTGCTAAGAATTTCCTACCCCTCTCTTCTTCTTCTCGACCTTTAATAAATAAAAATTATTTCTGCTGGAGATGAGAGGGGCAGATATAGCAGCCTGTGCCCAGCAAAACATCCCCGGCTCGCAGGAGCCACCTGGGTTTTAAGTAAGTCATCCGTTTCCTGGTGCCCTGGGCAGAGCCAGCCTGAGCTGCAAGGGCGAAGGGACACGGCGCCACATCACATCGCTTCGTATCTCATCTCCCGCCTCATACCGTGTCTCCCATCCTATCACATCATCAAAGCATTTCATAAAATTCATATGTGCAGTTACGTATAAATATACATTTGTATACCTATAATACATGCATTTGTGCATATATTTAAATATATGTAACACAGGCACATGCATTCTGTCGTTTGTGTCTGCTACAGGGCTTCAGGCTCATGAGGCAAATGAAGAGAAACTGCAGGACCGACTAGTTCACTATTATTTAACGAGGCAATAATTATTTAATGATGCAACCTACCCATCTCTGAGATGTGCACTCGATTAATGGATATACAAATGAGATTTGGGGAGGGGAGAGGGGCGCAGAGGGGATGAAGGAGCCGGTGGGACTCGTGGCTTTCCCCACTCGAAAGCTCCGTCGCGAGGCCGCGGGAGGTTCCTAGGGGAGCCGGGGAAAAGGCGAAGCTAAATCGCGGCCATAAAGCGCTCTGGCAAGTGCCTCTCGCTGGCGGGCTTCCCCTCCCCGCCGCAGGGTTCGGGAGGTTTTGGCCGGAGAGCAGAACCCGGAGCGGAGGGATGCGGTGGCTCTGGGCGCAGCCTGCGGGTGCCGCTTGCTCCGAGGGGGGCACAGGCAGTCCCGCCTAGAGACACCGCAGGATCGGGCCTGCGGGGTGATTTTGGGGTCCCTTTCAGCGCGAGTGCTATTGCTGAGAGACAGGAAGACTTTTTCCGGGCGAGGGTGAGACTAGGGAAAGCGGCATTTCCTCCTTGCTAATGCCTGCCAAAAGAGGCAGCTTCCGAGGAGGGAAGCGCGGATCTGCGCGGATCTTGCCCGGCTTAGCGGCACGTTTCACACCGGCGCGGCCCTGGCAGCAGCCCCACAGCCTGTCCCAAAAATCCTGGGATCCTCCCCCTCCCGAGCCCCCAGACGGGCAGCGCCTCCCGCGAGCCCGGCAGGTGCCACCCGCCCCTGCTTCCCCCCGCGCTTCTGCATCTCCAAAACGTGAAGCTCGTTTTGCCACCAGCCCCTTCCTCCTTGTCGCGGCTCTGCCTTTATTCTTTTTTTTTTTCTTTATTTCTTTTTTTTTCTTTTCTTTTTTTTTTTTTTTTCATTTAACCCATTTAAAAATGCAGGGCAAAATATTTCAGCTCCAATGGAATTTAGTTAGCCGTCAGCGTCCGTTCTGACTGAAAGGAGGATTCGTGCCACTTGATGCGGTGTCCCCGAGTGACTGTTATTACTATTATTATTATTATCCCGTAAAGGATAGTTACAATCTCTTCTCCTGGGTTTGCAAAATGCTCCGCGATGTAATCCCAAACCCCGTTGGGAAAAAAAAAAAAAAAAAAAAAAAAGGAAGAAGAAAAAGAAAAATTTTCGTGGGATTTCTCGCGGCCGCGGCGGAGGAGACGGTGGATGGCGCAAGAGATCGCTCCGCTCGCTCCCTACCTCCGTTCCCACCAAGGTCTTTCTGGCGGCACCAGCGGGAGGCATCAGAAAAGAGGCTCGAGCAGCGCTTACCTGTCATGGACAGAGGGATCGGGAAGGCAAATGCACTCCGGTGGAAAGAAAAGTCCTCACGCATCTGCTCCCAAGAGGATCTACCTCCGAGAACCCCCACAAGAAAAAGAACCGAGAGGCTCCTCCTGTAAATAAACGCATTTCTAAACCTCCGAGGCTGATTTTAAACGAAAAAAAAAATAGGCCACCCACCCCCCGCACCCTGTGATTCTGTGATTGAGGGACAGTTAAAAATAATTGCCTGTGTTAAGAGGGAGAAGACCACGGAAAACGACCTCCTTTCAAATCCCGCTAATGGCCACGCGATTCATTAGGTTACTTAATCCTAATAACCTCGCTAGCATCAGTGCCGGCGACCCAGCCCATTAAGCAGCACCAGCGCAGCCCTATAAACCCTGCGAGGGGAATGTCCAACATATGAGCGCGTTTATGAGCGTTATGTTCCCGAGATAACGTGCCTCGGGCTCCGGTGGCAGGCGGTCTGGGCAGGCAGGGATGCAGGGAAGCAGGGAAGTAGGGAGAGAGGGAAGGAGGGAGCTCGGTCCTGAGAAGGGCTGAGCGCCCACCCGGCCTCCAGGAGAGGGAGGGCTGGAGCCGCAATCCCTGTCACCCCCTGCCCCCCGGTCCTCCCTGCTCTTCCGCAAGAGCCTCATTTCTGCAGCCAGACAATAGTCATGTTTGTGGCTAATAGCTATATTAGTGGCGTTTCTTTCCCTTTATTTATTTTTTTTTATTTTTCCCTTTTCTCTCTCTCCTTTTTTTTTTTTTTTTTCCTGCTGATTAAACCCAGGCCAACCAATGGCAGCCAGAACCAAACAAAAGTGCACAGAGTAACATTTCGATCATAAACGGGAGTTANAAAAAAAAAAAAAAAAAAAAAAAAAAAAAAAAAAAAAAAAAAAGAGGAAAAGAAAAAGGCAAAAACGACTCCTTTCCACCGAAATGTGTTAATGAGTCATTGCGAAATTAGCCTCCGTGGTGGAAGAAGCAGGAAGAGAAATCGCGAGGAGCAGCAATGCGAGCTGCCAAACGCGAGGAGCAGCAGCCCCGGTTCCCCTCGGAGCGGGCGCTCCCCGGCTCCGCGCTGCCCGCCGCGGCCTCCGGGGCTCCGCGGGGGCGCAGGCTCCGCGGAACGAGGCCCCGACCCTCCGCGGGCCGGAGCTGCCACCCCCCCGCGGCGGCAGGCGCTGCCGCCCGCAGCCTTTGACGCTCGGCAAGTCATCCTCCCCACACATTTACTTATTTGTTTGTTTGTTTCTTTGTTCTCCCTGTATTTCTGAAGGAGACCTCGGTTCCAGCACTGTCCCCTCCCTGAGCGGCACCCGGCGGGACGAGTCCGGTCACCGACCCGCTGGGAAAAGCACTGGGAAAGGCGGCCCGACACAGCGAGGAGCTGACGGCATTCCCGTTATTAACCGCCTCCTCCCGTTTTGCTTCTTCTTCCCAATCCCCCAGGATTTTTTTTTTTAATAAAATCTCGTAAAATGTTGCTTTGGCTTGGAACTTGTCGTAACAGGAGCCTGCTGCATTTATTGGGTTATTTATTTGTCTTAAGTACAAGAACAACAATACGAATTTGGTGTGTTTGGAAGGAGGGATTTCCAAGGGAGAAAAGGACAAAGAGAGGGAGAAGAAAAAATTGACAAGAGAAAGAGAGAGAAATAGAAAGAGAGGGGGTAGAGAGGAGAGAGAAAGAGAGAAAGAGAAAGAAAGAGAGAAAGAAAGAAAGAGAGAGAGAAAGAGAGAAAGAGAAAGAGAGAAAGAGAAAGAAAGAGAGAAAGAAAGAGAAAAAGAAAGAGAAAAAGAAGGAAGAAGGGATGAAATAAAGAAAGCATCCATGCCAACCCTTTAAAATTAAAACAAGAAACCCCGAAGTATTGTTTTTGGTATTAATATTATTTAACATTTAAAAATCCAGGAACTTCAAACTTTTTTTTTTTTTTTTTCCCAGGGGAAATAAAGGCAGGGAGGAAAAGGGAACTATTCTCTGGGAACCATTTGTTCACCACTCGAACTGTTCCATTCTGGCTTAGAAACAAAACGCGAGGCACCCAGCCCTGTCCCCGCTCCCTCCTCGGTATATATCTTTTCAGTGCAGATTTTAAAATAAATATTCTTACGAGCCTTTCCAGAATGCCTCCTTGTTATGAACTGATAGGATACAACACACCCCAGCTGTGCCTGGAAGTTAGGAGTTAGTCCTTTAAATACTAGGACAACATCTGCAGGGAAAACTATTAAAGCGGTTCCCCCTGCCATCCCGGGAAGGGGCTGCTGGGGACCCGACTCCAGCGACCTGCGCTCACTCCTGCCATGTGCAGAGCGGGGTTGAGGGAAAAACATAAAATTAAAAACCGATTGTGCAAAATACCGATGCTTTTTTTTCTTTATTTTCCCCTCTGTCTCCTTTTAAGAATCATGCAAGCTCTTTTTAGTTTTTTTTTCCCTTTTTATTTTATTTTATTTTTCACCCCCAGGTCTTTCCATTTTGCCATTCGAGAAGTGCAATTAAACCCTAGCAAACTGAGCTAGCTCATCTCTGCAGGATTTAAGGAAAGATAGAAAAATCTCCTGACATTTTCAGACATAACCCGTGGTAAGCACGAGGTGAATCCTTTTTTTTTTTTTTTTTTCCCCAACACGAAATTAATTCAACGTCAGGGATGTTTTCATAGCAAAACGATACCTTTACTGCGGAAATCTTTCCTGAAACTCTTTTGTATGAGAGCAGTGCTTACCATTAAAACCCAGAAAGCATTCACACTGCGATCTCCTCTTTTGGAGCTTGCAACAGGTGTCAGAGCTCTCTTTGGAGGAAATTATATATATATGTCTGTATATACACATACAATTAAATAAAATAACCACTTTGTCTATATTAAAACATATGAGTGAAAAAGAAATAACAGAGAAATGTTTAGGTTTTAAACACCTCCTGTGCTTATAGAGCTTAGACTCCACTCGAATATGACCTTATCATGTTTCACTCTCTATATTCTTGTTCTTTTTAATGAGATACTGCATACTATCGCTGCCCCACTTAAATAGGCTGCGTTCATTTAATTCCAGGCTAGTATGTGTCTCAGGGCTGGATCAGAAAAAAAATATCCCACAATTAGTAAGGCGATAGTAACCTAGTTTAAATTATGTAATAAAAGCAAAAAGAAAAAAAAAAAAAGGAAAAAAAGAAAGAGAGAAAG
>VWPW01011964.1:0-122219 GCA_013389825.1 Crypturellus undulatus
AGATGTTGAAAATAGACCTTTGGTTTCTGTCTTCCCTCCCTGGCAATAGCCAGTCCCACCTGCCAGTTGGAAACACAATAAAAAGCCTTTTTCTTTTTTCTTTTTTTCTTTTTCTTTTTCTTTTTCTTTTTCTTTTTCTTTTTCTTTTTCTTTTTCTTTTTCTTTTTCTTTTTCTTTTTCTTTTTCCATTTGCCACAGCTTATAAATAAGCATGTTGGTATGAGAAAATTCTTCTGAATTGTGCAGTGTAATTATATTTCCTAGCATAAAGCATATTTGGAGCAGTTGATCTTGTGCTTTAGAAATATTTTGTGACCAAGTAGTAGGCTATGAAAGTGTTTTAGAATTTGTAAGATGTCACCTCCTCCCTTTCAAGAAAGTTCAGATATATTTGAAGAGCTGTAAAATTACTACTGGCCCTTTTCCAGGACAGTGAAAGAAAATAAGAAGGTGGAGATAAGTTCAGGGATTTCTAAGGCATTACTAAATTCTCAGTGCTGTAGCCATGGCACTGTTAGTATCACACTGGGCCTATTGATAATGAATGCCTTAACATTGTCTTCAATTTTTTATAATTAATTTTGATGTGACTTTTACTTGAAATAATTCTTGATGAGAGAGTCCATGGTAAATGAGTGCATATTCTAAGTTGTGTCTTACGCAAGTCTGACGTATTATTCAAGCAAATCAGTAATAAAAATGTTTAGCCTTTATTAGTTAGATATATGGCTTCTACCCAGATTCCTGTAGTCCATCTAGTGATATGCTGATCTGTCTTGCCTGTTCTCCAAATATGGAAGTATTTTCTGAGGGAGAAAAAAGAGAAAATAAGATGTCCCCTGGACTATTAGGAAAGAAGCAGGAGTGCAAGTGGATTCTGAAAGCTCTTGCATTGGAGAACTTGGATACTTCAGTTAGCCAAAAATAGTAATGGACAGAAGGACAGTTTCATGTTATTTAAAGGAGTATATATATAAATCAGTTAGATTTGTGTATGGTATGCTGAATTTGCATTCTGGATTGCATGAGAAAAGTCGCAACTAGTAACACTCCATTGACATGAGAAAACTGGGCAAAACTTACACTAAAAAAAAAAAAAAGGCTGAGACCCCAAATACTAATGCTTTCCCTGCGTAGCAACATACAGACTTACCAGTGTCAATGAATATTGTTCTGCTAGTATATTTCTTATTTCATGCTTCATTTTCTCTTCTCCCAGAGCTAGAAGTGTCATAAAGTGTTTTGCATTATAAGTACTAAGGATATTGTGTAGAGCCAGTATTTGCCGTGTCCTAAGGAACAGAAGGCACCCAGTGAAATCAAACAACTTAGTAGGCTATTCTACCACCTCCACCATTTTTGCAAAAAAACAGAGGCAAGGAGGTGATGTACCGGCATCAAGAAGACTGTTCTGCTCCTCTCCGCTGTAACAAAACTGATGGATGCCCTGACTTGACATTGGCCTGCACATAGGCCTCGTGTATTCGTGTTCGTAGCAGTTAGCCATGTTCACGCTCAGCCTAGCTACCAAGAAGCAGGAAAAGAGCTAAACAGTGGCTCAGTTTCTCTCAAATAGGTTTTAATGGAGCTTTTTGTGATGAAAAGCTCATGCTAGCTGTTTCCTAGAGATGACTAATTCTCTGTTCCAGTTTTCAATAGAGGAGATAGAGCAGTAGTCAGAGCAGGCTTGTAACAAAATGCATTATTGACTAAATGATTTAAATATTTTGTTATCTTTTGAGGAAGAAAAAGCAGCTTTTTTCTCAATTTTAGGCTTGAAAATGACAAATACAAGTGCTGTGCTTGGTGCTTGACACATTCTTGTAGCAGGGAAGTTTCCTCCAGTAGTTCTTAGAACAGGAAGTAAGCACTGCATTGGGGAGAGTTGCTATTAGCTCTGATAATCGCAATGATTCTCTTCCATGAAAGCTATTTAATTCCAAAAACATATTTAATGGTGGTGTGCATACAAATAAGCTGTATTTTCAGCAGTATTCTGTACTTCTTTTCTGCATTGATCAGCTGTAGTACATTCTGAGTACTTCTGTATATCATTGAAATGAGAGATTTTACTGCATTTGGGAGATAAGCGTTTACATTTTTAGATCCTTACAATTCTTTTCCAAGCTTTCTTTGATCTAGATATGGTGATGTGGAGAAAAAAAGATAGTCCTGGGGAACAATAATATTCAAAATATCAGTGTTTGGAAATATTGCCTCAAATTGGTAAACTTACTCGAGTAGAACAAATGAGAACCAAAAATGCAGATCCCATCAATAAGGCTGTTTCATGTCTCAGTGAAACAGGGAACATTAATAGATCTCCTTGCGGTGCTCTGTCTATTTAGTGCTATCTGAAAAACAAGCCTTCCCAGCTGAAGAGTTAGAGGCATGTGCTTTACCAGTCGTAAGAGATGCAGGAAATGGGCTGTGGTTGGTAACCATTCCTGCTGGTTTTATCCTTGGTGCAAGAAGAGTACATTAAAAGACATTGTAAGACTTATTTGTGAATACGTTGTGCCTAGTGTTGGGATTTCTCTCCTCATGAGGATTCTAGGGTAGGAACTGTTTTGGTAATAATTCTCTCCCCCCCCCCTCCCCCACCCACCGTCAACTTCAAAACGAGAGATGTTATTTACCCCTGTCCTAACACCTTTACAATGTGACTTCCCTCTCACCCCACATTCTGCAGACTTGGAAACAGAGGCAGAATGCTAGGCTCAAAATATTTACAGAAGAGTGGATCTTGTTCAGTAGACTGAAAGCCTGAAGGGACTCTATTAACGGGGAGGGAAAAAAAAGAGGGAGAAAAACTTTGCTTGTATCGCTACCTGACTGAGGCTGTAGTCAGCTTCAAAGGTCTGACATCTGAGGAAAGTGATGACATGAAGAAACTATTCAGCATGGAAGATCATGTAGAGATCAAGAGAATTGGAAACAAGTCAGCATAATTAATATCTCTAAAGTCGTTCTAAAGAAAGTGTTGTAGAAAAGAAAAAGGAAGCTAAGTTGGAAACTGTGCCTAATATAAAAGGTTTTAGGAGCAGTAGGCATGAAGGTGAGAGCTGAAGCAGGAACCAAAAGGAACAGTTAAGACCATAAATATGTGATGATGGCTGTAGCAGGATGTGAAAGAGAAGTTGGATTTTATAGGGCTGAGTTGAGGAGTGGTTCATGAATTTCTGCAGAAGGTACTGGGGAAGAGAACCATGACCAACCTCACTGACGAGGTGAGCCTACTTGGAGCATTTATGTGATCAGTTCAGTGGACGGACATGTATTTCTACTGGGGCAGTTCTCTATTAAGGCTAGCATTTCTCCTAAGAGGATTATTGCCTTTTTGATTGGTACTGATTTCGGTAGAGTCTACTCTTCTGAGTGAAATTCTGCATGGTTGATCTTGCTATGAGAACTGTGTCTCACTTGCAAATATATTTCTAGCTTGTCTAGTTGTGAATAAGGTTCTTCCCCTCTCAGTCCATGGCTAGGCAGACTGGAAAGAATATTGACGAAGTCTGAACTCATTCATTCATCTTTATGGCAAGTGACTAGGCTTCCTTGCCTGTGTCCATCCTTTTCAGAGCCATAACTTCCATTGAAAATAAAAGCTTCTCTTTAACCTAATTCAAAGCCTCAGAATAAAACATGTTGTGTGGTTAACCTTTAATACAATCCAACATTAAAAAAAAATAGTTTGCATCTTTTACTGGTAAATTACTACATAAATATTTAGATTAGGTGTGAGTAGGAACGTGGTATTATTTATGGATCCATATTTCTTTGGCATTTCAGATGCATGGTTGTTTTGCTCCTTAATAAATGCAGGCATTAAAAGAACAAGCACACACGAAGTGCTAATTTTAAAGTTTTTCAGCTCTGGAGAAAGAAATCTCCCCATATTTTGTTAGAGCTGTTTGTCATCTGCGGTTGCATGATAGAGAGAAATCATTTAAAACATTTGCAGTTGCATTCAATGCTTTTATTTCTGCTGGCTGTCATGGGGTGATATATCTCACCTGCTAATGCAGATTGGTAGCAGAGCTACCTGTCAGATCTGAATGTGTTTCGGTGCTGTCTTTTCACTCTCACTTTAGAGGCAGATGTGTTATGATGCTGCTCCTACTTTTAATTTTTACGCTTATATTGAATCAGTTTTCTCGCACTCATCCTTGGCCAGAGGAGGAGTGGAATATATGAAGTACTTAGCTGGTAAAATCTGTAATCACAGGTTCCTTTTTCTGGTCTAGCTACAGATCAGAGTATTAGGGAGGCCGACCCCAAAGCTCTATCACTATTTGGGAACACAAAGGTTCAGAAATCATCCTGAAATAACGACATTAGGAGCTCTTACGGAAGCATTTTGTGTAAGATGCATGAACTCTACCTGTGCTGCACTAGCTTCTGTGAAAACCACCTCCTCTGTAGCTCAGCTTTCCCTTTATGCTCTGTGGCCTCCATTGTAAAATGAATATACAAGGATGAGGACAATAAATCCATTGTAAGCTCCTCAGCTATTACAATGATGGAACTTCCTAGCTATTAACTGAGTTTCCATTTGAGTTGTAAAAAGCATGGGTGTTTCCTTGATTTCTTGAAATTAAGAAAAGGTATCGAGCAGCTATGCCGCAGTATTGGCTTCTAAATTAATCCTGCAATTTAAAATTTAATTCTGTAGGGGCTATCAGTCATCCATGGTCTCCAGTGTTTACCAATGAGGAAACCTCACTTACTGAATGTTGATACTTTTATGTCTTGAACTTAGCCGAAATATCAGTTGCAACCTGTGGGATTTTGTATTCCAGCTTGCCGATGCAGAACAGTTTTCTGTCTTGCTTCTTTTTCTTTCTCTTTCTCAACTTTCACAAAGAAAATAGTTCTACAGGTTTTTGGGGTTTGTTTTTGTTTTTTTTTTCTCCTTTTCTTTTTTCCTTTTTTTTTCCCCCTCTGAATTCCTGACTCTCCCTTTGAAAGACAGACAATTGAGTACAGGACCCTTGCAAGGTGTTGAGCTAGACTAATTTTCCTTTCCTGCTTGTTGACAAGAAATAAATATGTCCATATGCCTTGGTGCAGAAGGATACCTTGATGACCTCCTGGTCTGGAAAGTACTCCTTATTTATTTTTATAGCCCCCTAATTTGTAAGAACTTTTAATATTTTTTCATTTCCCCCCCCGCCCTGTTCTGGTTAACATTTTGCAGTTTAGATTTCACTGTCTTCCAGAATTGATATCTGGAAGGCTAACACATAAGTATGTTTATTTACAAGGAATAAAAATCTCAATACAGGGGTTGGGAGGTGGATTGTAGCTATACAGAAGAGGTTCTCTATTTCACCACTGCTGTATCAGACTCCTGTGGCACATCCATTCACATCCAGATGGATTTCTCGGCATGCCCTGTGTGAGGAGGCCTACAGAATGCCAGCTATTCTTCTGGGGTAATAAACATGACAATATAAAGATGAGAAAGGTGTTGTTCTCCTTCCAGGAGATTGCACTTCCAGAGCACATGAAATTTGTTTTTACCTGAGGGCACGTTAGCTTCCAGAATGTCTAAAGTAAATGTCAGTCGGTCGCTGTCACTATGGAAATAGGCCGTTCCTGGCAAGAACTTTTTTCTAATACAAATGTAGTCAGCCAGAGTAAGCATCTTTTTCTCCTTGAATAATAGAAAGTTTTAGGAGCACATTGGGTCCTGGAAGTTAGTCTTTGTGGATACTTCCCAGTAGAACCATTTCAGGTCATCCATGTGTGCATGTGTGGTTTTTTTCTTCTTCTTTTTTTTTTTNCAGGAAGAAGCAGCAGAACACACCCTATTTCAGATGATACTTTTTGAGACCTTAGTGCTGTAAATGATGTAGAAATGTGCATGTATTAATGAGGGGTATAATAGATTTCAGTGAAAGTGGGAGATAAGATGTGTTAATCTTGTATATTAAATAGTCCTACAACAATGAACCTTATAATGATCCTGCTATTAAATCTTTTCTTCACTGACTTCAGTTCAGTGTAACCAATGCTTTTCAGTTTGTACTAGAGTTTGTACTAGAAAGGACTCAGTTTTTGGGGCCTTTGTCACTGAAAAATACTTAGCTATTTAGAGATGTATGCAGTGCTTCTGATTTGAGATAGAAGATCCCAAATTTAGGGGTTGGGAAAGACCTTTTAAAGTTAGTATTAGTGCTTGTATGAAATATGTTTTGACCTCAGCTACCATTTTGAAAAAGCAGCGTTGCATTTCTTTCCTCAATACTGCTGTAAACAGATTACATTCTAACAAAATTAAAAAGACTGTCAAGATAGCATAGTTAAAGAAAAAAAAATCTACATTTTTATCTTGTGATGATTTTTACCTTGTCTGTGCTCTTCTAGTTGTAACTCAGGGCCGTTCTAGAAGAAGAAGTTTTTTTGGTTTTGGCTTGAATTATTATTATTTTTTTATTCTTTGCTCTGTTGGTCCAGCAACATTTATCAGTTTTCACCTAGTTGACCTAGCCCAGCCTAGTTTGGATTATGTAAGATGCAGAGGCAAGAGCAAACAAAAACCTTGCCCATATCAGGCAGATTTCCTTTCCATTGAGGATCTGAACTAGATCTCTCCTTGGGAGAACGGTGGGAGTTGCCGCTTGTTTGAAGCAGCATCTGCTTTTCTCCATCAGTGTTATTCCCATTTGAGGCCCGTAAGCAAAAGGCTCTGTGCGAGACATCAAGTATATGAAATTAAGAGTGATGATGGATCGTTCCTGGAAGGAAGCGAGAAGACAGACCCCACGGGGTATTCTTAGGTGATCCCCATTCTGGTAGTAACCAAGACCAAACCTGATTACTTGCGTTTTAAGACAGGTTGCTGTTCTGTGATTTTACATTCCCTCATTCTCTGCAAAGCAGACACGTTTTTGATTTTTTGTGCAGGCCCTTTAAGATCCCTCCATCCTTTGACATGGAGATGCTGTAGCTCTGCTTTCAGTAGCTTCAGGTTTTACATCTAGCTCCTCTTTTTCCCCTTCATCCTCTTTTCTCTGTACATATGGCTCTGAGCTCATCTTTTATGCTGTTGAATAACTCCTGCTCTGTCTAACCGTAGCAGGCTGAGCATCCTTGCTCCGATGCCTCAGTTCCCATATGGCCTAAAAGCACCTTATAAACAAAAAGGGCCTCAGCCTGAGTAAAGAATGCTGCTGTCCTAACTGTAAACACTCACAGTGACTACTGAAAAACGCTTTCAATTCTTACAAAGGCCTGCAAGTAAAACAGCAAGTTTTTCGAACTAAAGTAAAAAGTGAAGCTGTGGCTGAATGTGTGGATGGAGGGGGACTGAAACTGAGGCAGGATGATAGCAGGAGAGTTACTAGGCTGATTTTTTTTTATTATTATTTTTTATTTTTATTTTATTTATTTTTTTACCTTTCAAAGTGGTGAGTTAGTATAACAGCAACGCTCAGGATTTGACTAGTACTCTGTGTGAGTTGTGAGAGCTGCAACAGCTAGAAAAGGCACTAGGTGGAGCGTCAGGCTCATTTTTCCCAGGGCTGTGGCTGACCGGTGCTTTTGTCGGCTTTGCAGATGCACATATGGTGGGATATTATCATTTTATGGTTACAATTATGAGCAATTTGATAGAAAATGAAAGCTAAATTATGCAGTGTTCCTTTTATTTCCTTTTATTTGTTTAATTTTTCACTCTAAATATGTAAAAGGAAAAAATAGCACTCTCTATGTGGATCGTGATAGGTATAATACTTTGTTTTTGGCTTCATATTTTGATACAGCAGAGGTTGAGGTTATTTTCTTTTGTACGTGATGAAATTTGTCATGGTGCTTTCAGAGGCTGGGACAGAAATTTTGCACAGAAATTGTGTGTGGACAAATCTCCAGGCTTCTTTTTTTCGATAAGAAACATCTTACACTTACCAATTGATGGACAAATAAGTTCCTTAGCAGTTGCTATCTAACAAAATGGCATAAGAAATTTTTAGATTCTGAAAATATCTGTAGACTTCTGCAAAGCATCCATAAAAGGAAGAGGTATGTTCTGACCAACCTCTTATCAGTGAGAAAATCTCTTACCATCACAGTGCTTAAGCCAGAAGTAAATTCTCATTATGGCATGTGCCAGGACTAGCAAGTAACTTGATGATCCAAGTGGTCTGTATTTGGTGTATTCAGGTTCTTACTTTTTTTTTCCCTGCACTCATATTCTTAGCATTCATTTTTACAGTAAGGCTTGTTTTCAATAGCATGAGTAGTGGGATAACTTATGTGCATTGTATTCTGCCTTTTTCAATAGGAGAAGGCTGTTAGCACAATCTGACTATAGCATAAACCTTGCATTTTTTTCTCTTTCTTTGTTTCTAAGTATTCTTTTGTTTGTATTAATGAAGATGAGGCTAGAGATGTGTTTTCCACTTGGAATGGAAAGTGCAAGCCCTGAGATAGGATTTGCATTTATTGATCCAAGCACATCTGCTGGCATATGATGGTGTGTGATATTTTTGTCCTTACCCACCTTTGAACCACGGAATCTGGCAGATAAGTTGTCCAGTTTGATTGGCATATCCCGTGGTAAGTATTTTTAATGCTTAGGATCAAATCTGATACCCTAAACTGCTGTTGCATTTTTGAAGTATGATAGAGACTTTTCTCAGTTCATATGCTATGTTGGGAGTGAGTCTTAGGTTTAAAGGTTTTCCTCGTTCTTTCTACTGGTTATCATTTTGTTTGGCCAATTTTAGATGCACTGCATTTACGTTGTACATCTCAATATTTTTTCAGTAGCTTAAGGTGAATTTGGGAATTTCATCATTTACATAGAACAAAGCATCTTGGTAGATATAAAACTCAGCCCATCTATAAAAGAAACAAATAAAAAAATTTACATGTACTAGGAATAAATCATATTGGCAAATTTGGCCAGAGTAGGCAATCTTGTGTCTTTTATTGCTTTTTTAGGTTCTATTTTAACAGTTGCTGTACAGGTGGTATGGGCGGAGCAGGAAAGATTATTTTTCCAAAGCAACCAATTCAGTTGTTTAGGAAACTGCATTTTTGTCAAGTTCTGTTTCCACCTGTCATCAGTTTATCCAGACAGTAGATCTGAATTTGATATCTTGCATATGCTGCCTGAGAGCCCCAAAGGGCTGCCCTACCTGTGTCCCTAACTTTGTTTTGAACTCTGTACCTTTTCTTAAGGCAGCTTACCCTAACTTAACTAATTTGTATGCACCATACATTCTTGGCTCACTTCAAAGTGTAATCAAGTCATGAACTAATTACAATACCATATTCCCAAAGAATGTAAATTTAATTTCCCTTCAAACAGAATGGGAGTGTATTAAGCAATTCTTTTATTTGAGAGCTGTGGCATTAAACAACATAATGCTGATGCTTCAAANTTTTATTCTTTGCTCTGTTGGTCCAGCAACATTTATCAGTTTTCACCTAGTTGACCTAGCCCAGCCTAGTTTGGATTATGTAAGATGCAGAGGCAAGAGCAAACAAAAACCTTGCCCATATCAGGCAGATTTCCTTTCCATTGAGGATCTGAACTAGATCTCTCCTTGGGAGAACGGTGGGAGTTGCCGCTTGTTTGAAGCAGCATCTGCTTTTCTCCATCAGTGTTATTCCCATTTGAGGCCCGTAAGCAAAAGGCTCTGTGCGAGACATCAAGTATATGAAATTAAGAGTGATGATGGATCGTTCCTGGAAGGAAGCGAGAAGACAGACCCCACGGGGTATTCTTAGGTGATCCCCATTCTGGTAGTAACCAAGACCAAACCTGATTACTTGCGTTTTAAGACAGGTTGCTGTTCTGTGATTTTACATTCCCTCATTCTCTGCAAAGCAGACACGTTTTTGATTTTTTGTGCAGGCCCTTTAAGATCCCTCCATCCTTTGACATGGAGATGCTGTAGCTCTGCTTTCAGTAGCTTCAGGTTTTACATCTAGCTCCTCTTTTTCCCCTTCATCCTCTTTTCTCTGTACATATGGCTCTGAGCTCATCTTTTATGCTGTTGAATAACTCCTGCTCTGTCTAACCGTAGCAGGCTGAGCATCCTTGCTCCGATGCCTCAGTTCCCATATGGCCTAAAAGCACCTTATAAACAAAAAGGGCCTCAGCCTGAGTAAAGAATGCTGCTGTCCTAACTGTAAACACTCACAGTGACTACTGAAAAACGCTTTCAATTCTTACAAAGGCCTGCAAGTAAAACAGCAAGTTTTTCGAACTAAAGTAAAAAGTGAAGCTGTGGCTGAATGTGTGGATGGAGGGGGACTGAAACTGAGGCAGGATGATAGCAGGAGAGTTACTAGGCTGATTTTTTTTTATTATTATTTTTTATTTTTATTTTATTTATTTTTTTACCTTTCAAAGTGGTGAGTTAGTATAACAGCAACGCTCAGGATTTGACTAGTACTCTGTGTGAGTTGTGAGAGCTGCAACAGCTAGAAAAGGCACTAGGTGGAGCGTCAGGCTCATTTTTCCCAGGGCTGTGGCTGACCGGTGCTTTTGTCGGCTTTGCAGATGCACATATGGTGGGATATTATCATTTTATGGTTACAATTATGAGCAATTTGATAGAAAATGAAAGCTAAATTATGCAGTGTTCCTTTTATTTCCTTTTATTTGTTTAATTTTTCACTCTAAATATGTAAAAGGAAAAAATAGCACTCTCTATGTGGATCGTGATAGGTATAATACTTTGTTTTTGGCTTCATATTTTGATACAGCAGAGGTTGAGGTTATTTTCTTTTGTACGTGATGAAATTTGTCATGGTGCTTTCAGAGGCTGGGACAGAAATTTTGCACAGAAATTGTGTGTGGACAAATCTCCAGGCTTCTTTTTTTCGATAAGAAACATCTTACACTTACCAATTGATGGACAAATAAGTTCCTTAGCAGTTGCTATCTAACAAAATGGCATAAGAAATTTTTAGATTCTGAAAATATCTGTAGACTTCTGCAAAGCATCCATAAAAGGAAGAGGTATGTTCTGACCAACCTCTTATCAGTGAGAAAATCTCTTACCATCACAGTGCTTAAGCCAGAAGTAAATTCTCATTATGGCATGTGCCAGGACTAGCAAGTAACTTGATGATCCAAGTGGTCTGTATTTGGTGTATTCAGGTTCTTACTTTTTTTTTCCCTGCACTCATATTCTTAGCATTCATTTTTACAGTAAGGCTTGTTTTCAATAGCATGAGTAGTGGGATAACTTATGTGCATTGTATTCTGCCTTTTTCAATAGGAGAAGGCTGTTAGCACAATCTGACTATAGCATAAACCTTGCATTTTTTTCTCTTTCTTTGTTTCTAAGTATTCTTTTGTTTGTATTAATGAAGATGAGGCTAGAGATGTGTTTTCCACTTGGAATGGAAAGTGCAAGCCCTGAGATAGGATTTGCATTTATTGATCCAAGCACATCTGCTGGCATATGATGGTGTGTGATATTTTTGTCCTTACCCACCTTTGAACCACGGAATCTGGCAGATAAGTTGTCCAGTTTGATTGGCATATCCCGTGGTAAGTATTTTTAATGCTTAGGATCAAATCTGATACCCTAAACTGCTGTTGCATTTTTGAAGTATGATAGAGACTTTTCTCAGTTCATATGCTATGTTGGGAGTGAGTCTTAGGTTTAAAGGTTTTCCTCGTTCTTTCTACTGGTTATCATTTTGTTTGGCCAATTTTAGATGCACTGCATTTACGTTGTACATCTCAATATTTTTTCAGTAGCTTAAGGTGAATTTGGGAATTTCATCATTTACATAGAACAAAGCATCTTGGTAGATATAAAACTCAGCCCATCTATAAAAGAAACAAATAAAAAAATTTACATGTACTAGGAATAAATCATATTGGCAAATTTGGCCAGAGTAGGCAATCTTGTGTCTTTTATTGCTTTTTTAGGTTCTATTTTAACAGTTGCTGTACAGGTGGTATGGGCGGAGCAGGAAAGATTATTTTTCCAAAGCAACCAATTCAGTTGTTTAGGAAACTGCATTTTTGTCAAGTTCTGTTTCCACCTGTCATCAGTTTATCCAGACAGTAGATCTGAATTTGATATCTTGCATATGCTGCCTGAGAGCCCCAAAGGGCTGCCCTACCTGTGTCCCTAACTTTGTTTTGAACTCTGTACCTTTTCTTAAGGCAGCTTACCCTAACTTAACTAATTTGTATGCACCATACATTCTTGGCTCACTTCAAAGTGTAATCAAGTCATGAACTAATTACAATACCATATTCCCAAAGAATGTAAATTTAATTTCCCTTCAAACAGAATGGGAGTGTATTAAGCAATTCTTTTATTTGAGAGCTGTGGCATTAAACAACATAATGCTGATGCTTCAAACAGAAGTGATGTTCTTAACTTTTGTGGACCTTGTGACCTATCCCTTATGCATCTTCCTTTTTTTTTATTCTTACATCTTGAGTTAATTTACTGACTGGATAAAAACATTAAAATATTCAAGTATAAATTAAAATGTAACTGTTGGACTTCAGATTGCAGATCACTGTATCTTATTGTATGTGACTTGGCTCCTTATTGTCTTTTCNAAGGAAGCGAGAAGACAGACCCCACGGGGTATTCTTAGGTGATCCCCATTCTGGTAGTAACCAAGACCAAACCTGATTACTTGCGTTTTAAGACAGGTTGCTGTTCTGTGATTTTACATTCCCTCATTCTCTGCAAAGCAGACACGTTTTTGATTTTTTGTGCAGGCCCTTTAAGATCCCTCCATCCTTTGACATGGAGATGCTGTAGCTCTGCTTTCAGTAGCTTCAGGTTTTACATCTAGCTCCTCTTTTTCCCCTTCATCCTCTTTTCTCTGTACATATGGCTCTGAGCTCATCTTTTATGCTGTTGAATAACTCCTGCTCTGTCTAACCGTAGCAGGCTGAGCATCCTTGCTCCGATGCCTCAGTTCCCATATGGCCTAAAAGCACCTTATAAACAAAAAGGGCCTCAGCCTGAGTAAAGAATGCTGCTGTCCTAACTGTAAACACTCACAGTGACTACTGAAAAACGCTTTCAATTCTTACAAAGGCCTGCAAGTAAAACAGCAAGTTTTTCGAACTAAAGTAAAAAGTGAAGCTGTGGCTGAATGTGTGGATGGAGGGGGACTGAAACTGAGGCAGGATGATAGCAGGAGAGTTACTAGGCTGATTTTTTTTTATTATTATTTTTTATTTTTATTTTATTTATTTTTTTACCTTTCAAAGTGGTGAGTTAGTATAACAGCAACGCTCAGGATTTGACTAGTACTCTGTGTGAGTTGTGAGAGCTGCAACAGCTAGAAAAGGCACTAGGTGGAGCGTCAGGCTCATTTTTCCCAGGGCTGTGGCTGACCGGTGCTTTTGTCGGCTTTGCAGATGCACATATGGTGGGATATTATCATTTTATGGTTACAATTATGAGCAATTTGATAGAAAATGAAAGCTAAATTATGCAGTGTTCCTTTTATTTCCTTTTATTTGTTTAATTTTTCACTCTAAATATGTAAAAGGAAAAAATAGCACTCTCTATGTGGATCGTGATAGGTATAATACTTTGTTTTTGGCTTCATATTTTGATACAGCAGAGGTTGAGGTTATTTTCTTTTGTACGTGATGAAATTTGTCATGGTGCTTTCAGAGGCTGGGACAGAAATTTTGCACAGAAATTGTGTGTGGACAAATCTCCAGGCTTCTTTTTTTCGATAAGAAACATCTTACACTTACCAATTGATGGACAAATAAGTTCCTTAGCAGTTGCTATCTAACAAAATGGCATAAGAAATTTTTAGATTCTGAAAATATCTGTAGACTTCTGCAAAGCATCCATAAAAGGAAGAGGTATGTTCTGACCAACCTCTTATCAGTGAGAAAATCTCTTACCANAGGAAGAGATATGTTCTGACCAACCTCTTATCAGTGAGAAAATCTCTTACCATCACAGTGCTTAAGCCAGAAGTAAATTCTCATTATGGCATGTGCCAGGACTAGCAAGTAACTTGATGATCCAAGTGGTCTGTATTTGGTGTATTCAGGTTCTTACTTTTTTTTTCCCTGCACTCATATTCTTAGCATTCATTTTTACAGTAAGGCTTGTTTTCAATAGCATGAGTAGTGGGATAACTTATGTGCATTGTATTCTGCCTTTTTCAATAGGAGAAGGCTGTTAGCACAATCTGACTATAGCATAAACCTTGCATTTTTTTCTCTTTCTTTGTTTCTAAGTATTCTTTTGTTTGTATTAATGAAGATGAGGCTAGAGATGTGTTTTCCACTTGGAATGGAAAGTGCAAGCCCTGAGATAGGATTTGCATTTATTGATCCAAGCACATCTGCTGGCATATGATGGTGTGTGATATTTTTGTCCTTACCCACCTTTGAACCACGGAATCTGGCAGATAAGTTGTCCAGTTTGATTGGCATATCCCGTGGTAAGTATTTTTAATGCTTAGGATCAAATCTGATACCCTAAACTGCTGTTGCATTTTTGAAGTATGATAGAGACTTTTCTCAGTTCATATGCTATGTTGGGAGTGAGTCTTAGGTTTAAAGGTTTTCCTCGTTCTTTCTACTGGTTATCATTTTGTTTGGCCAATTTTAGATGCACTGCATTTACGTTGTACATCTCAATATTTTTTCAGTAGCTTAAGGTGAATTTGGGAATTTCATCATTTACATAGAACAAAGCATCTTGGTAGATATAAAACTCAGCCCATCTATAAAAGAAACAAATAAAAAAATTTACATGTACTAGGAATAAATCATATTGGCAAATTTGGCCAGAGTAGGCAATCTTGTGTCTTTTATTGCTTTTTTAGGTTCTATTTTAACAGTTGCTGTACAGGTGGTATGGGCGGAGCAGGAAAGATTATTTTTCCAAAGCAACCAATTCAGTTGTTTAGGAAACTGCATTTTTGTCAAGTTCTGTTTCCACCTGTCATCAGTTTATCCAGACAGTAGATCTGAATTTGATATCTTGCATATGCTGCCTGAGAGCCCCAAAGGGCTGCCCTACCTGTGTCCCTAACTTTGTTTTGAACTCTGTACCTTTTCTTAAGGCAGCTTACCCTAACTTAACTAATTTGTATGCACCATACATTCTTGGCTCACTTCAAAGTGTAATCAAGTCATGAACTAATTACAATACCATATTCCCAAAGAATGTAAATTTAATTTCCCTTCAAACAGAATGGGAGTGTATTAAGCAATTCTTTTATTTGAGAGCTGTGGCATTAAACAACATAATGCTGATGCTTCAAACAGAAGTGATGTTCTTAACTTTTGTGGACCTTGTGACCTATCCCTTATGCATCTTCCTTTTTTTTTATTCTTACATCTTGAGTTAATTTACTGACTGGATAAAAACATTAAAATATTCAAGTATAAATTAAAATGTAACTGTTGGACTTCAGATTGCAGATCACTGTATCTTATTGTATGTGACTTGGCTCCTTATTGTCTTTTCAAAAATGTGCTTCCTGAGGATTTTGCTTCTCAAGGAAATTGAGTTTTGAATTGAAGACTCATAAGGTTCAGACCTGCACCAGACAGTATTCTTAATACATTAAAAAGTGGATGTGTAGAAAGTTCCCTACAGGTTCTTAACATCACTGTGCCTAGGAGTCCACATAAACTCAGTTATATAAGAACGAGCGAAGTGAAGTTGTTCATAAAACATTTTATTACTTCAGTCTTTGCAGCATCTTCAGAGTTTAGATAATAAACCTTCATAGAACTTACTAGTCTTTACCCTTTCACAGAACAATGATTCACATACATTCAAGCCATTTATTTTCTTTCCCTTAATTTTAAACGCAGAAGAAACATGTTGAGGCTAAATTTGATCTGTGCCTGGACTGATTTCAGAAATTGTCCTCTTGTTGCTTTTCTGCCATGAGCTGGATCATTAGGATACAAGAATGTGCATGTATTAATTTTAATATGCAACGTGTTTAAATATGGGTCAGCTTCTAATGAAGTTCATAGCTGTTTAATGTTAAAGATCCTACACTATATTAGTTTGTATTTGAAAATGTTCCTTTTAGGTGTTAATTAATTAATAGTAGCAGTTTATTTATATGGTTTTTAATATGTGAGTAGCTGAAACTGCAGTGTTTTAAGCCTTTTTTCTGATTAGGAAGGAGAGAGACTCTGCGGATAGAAAACAGTATGGCATCTATATGCCGTTATATATATGTATGTATGCCAGGTGGTATATTATGGTAGGAGGTAAGCCTGATTACCTCATATGTTGGAATACTGAAAAATATATGCTTGGGTGATGCATGGAGAAACATAGTCTGACTTCACCCTGAACTTGCTTGTGCTGGACTTGTCAAGGAGAATGCGCGAGGCTCTTGATCTCTCAGTTGTATTAGGACCATTTAAAGGACCATCTTCTAGATAGAGAGAGAGAATTAGTTTGAGACCCAGTTCTGTCCTTGTTGGATGTTAGCTTTTGTTTAAGTTTAGTGAAAAGCTTTTTTTTTTTTTTTTTTNTTTTAACTATTGTGGCAGCATTTTAAGGCGTTTCCTAAGGCTTTTTAAGGCTTGTAGCAGTGCGGTGGGAAGCCGTCGTAGTATCAAGTGACAGAGTTATAGACAGAATGTCTGTTCAGACAGATGCGAGTGTGCTTTGACATGGACCAAGCTGCCAGACACACTCCAGTTGCACCCAGGAAATGGATAGTGAGATGTTGTGGCCAAGCTAATAAACCCCACTAAGGCAAAGTAAATGAGATTGGGCGTGACGCTGTACTGTTGTGGCTACTGAGCTTCTTGAACAGGGCTGCCTCATACCCTGCGAATGTGGAGTTCAGGCAGGCAAGCACAGGTCTGCCTGAGTATTATTATTGTTGAGAATGAAGACTTTTCTCTGAATGCCTAGACTAGCCTCAGCAGTCTAAGGGCAGTGACACTTCCTCAGCTTCTCCTTCTCTCTCGTTTTTTTTCACAGCCTTCGTCTCGAAGGGACAACCTGAGGCGGTGGAGAAAGTTTGCTCTTTGAGACTGCCAGTGTGATAACTAGTCAGCTTTCTAGATGCATGCCCTCAAGCAGGGATTAAATAAATGGATTTAGTGGTTGTAAGATCATGATTGCAGATTTCAAAAAGCCTTTTTTGTCATCAGCCAAAATCACATCCTGTAAATTTCTTTCATCTCCACCACCAAATGTAAATTGTTGACATAAGTTTTAAATCTAACTTGTGCCTTTTTGACTTTTTCCTTCCTTTGCTTGCTTTATCCAACTTTGCACATCTCTGTAATAACTCTTAGTCTCCAGAGGAACTTTCACTGGCTGTAGGGGCTGATGGGACTGGAGAGTTGCGTCTTTGAAGGTGGAGCTTTGGGTGTTGTGCTCTCTTCTGGATATAGACCAGAGTAAGCAGCTCTAAATGAAAGGATGGTCCAAGTCAGAACTCCAGGCAGGGACTACATGAACCCAGCTGACCCTTTGGGTATCCTTTGTGATCCTTGCAAAGCCTCTTAGGACTTTGTGCATGGATGAACACAGACAAGCTTGCCCAGTGAGCTGCTCAGACGCCGGATGGTTCTGGTTGGTGTTAGTGCTGTGCTCCCTCACCCTGCAGCTGCTGGACTCCCAGCCTGGAGCTGCTGCGCGGTGCACGGGCTGCACCTGTGTGCCCAGCCGTGACCCGAGGCTCCCCGGGCTGCAGCTTCTCCATCCGCACAACAGGAACAGCAGCGCTTAGCGCCTAGCGCCTATCTCGGTGAGGAACGAAGCACTTGGTGATGAGTTCCCATGAGCACTCTGCAAATATAACAAAACCTCTTGTTTTTTGTTTGATTGCCAAAAGAATCTCGTTTAGTGGGTACTCTTCCCTTGATAGTAGCAGCTGTAGAACTTCCTTTTCCAGCTCAAAATTCCTATGCTCAGTCTGCTGTATTTTTGATTTCTTTAAATGGAGGTAAAAGCAAATGTTACTTTTCAGATGATATAGGCTGAAAAACTCCTCTGCTTATTTTTTTCTTGTGTGATTTTGAAGAGGCAGAACTTGGGCAGATGTCTGACCATCATTGAATAGCCATCGCTGGCCACTGAATTGGCTGAAATTGGAAACCTCTATTCTGGATTAACAGAACGGTGAAGGTCTGGATGGCTGAAAAGCTGTGTGGCAACAAATCCTGCTTGCAGCAAGGAGTGAGGATTGATATGCAGAACTCAAAAGCTTTCCAGGAACTTGCTCATTTGCTCTAAATCAAAATACTTCAGCCTTTAAACTGGGCTCTGTTAGTGGTGAGAGAAGCAGTGGAAGTTGCACTGAGGATGCTGCAGGAAGTTGGTGAGAGTGATGGACATTTGACACTTCTCCCACCTCCCTTTTCCCCCAGTTTCTGGGGAAGTGAGGCACTGGAGCTGTCTCCTATTGCAGCTCATGGGAGGGCAGAAAACACTTAAGGAAGGAGCAAGTGGGAGCAGTTGATGTTAACTGTAGTGTTAAATGGGGCAATATAAACCTGAGGCTAAAGAGTAGAGCTGGGGGAAGTTCAGGATTTAAGCTTTGCAAGGTGAGTAAACCCTGCCAGGTGGCTTCCTGCGGATGGCAGAGGTAGCCCCATCTCCCAGCCTTGTATTCCCTGTGCATCCATCGTGCCAGCGCCTGTGCTCGATGTACCGCTTGGTGTGCTGGTTCTGTTTGCTAAGTCCTCCGGATAACCAAGCTCACCCAGGGATTAAGGGAGCTGAGGAGCTGGTGCCAATGGAGGCAGTGAGACTTGCAGAGCTGGGTGGAAGCAGCTGGGGAGCGTTTGGTTGGCTGTGCACTCTCGTGAAGCCTGGCCCACCCAAAAGAACAAATAAACAAAAACACCTTCTTTGTTTCCTGCCAAATGTTCCTCTCCCTGAAAAATCAGTGTCTAGTCCTTAAGGCTGCTACTGCCACAGCACATACAGTCCCTCTTCTCAAAGGCAAATTCATCTCCAGTGAGGTGGTTATCTCTTAAGAGCCATAAATGAACTCTTATGTGACTTGTGTTCAGTGTTGAAGTTAACTAATATTCTACAAAATATATAGTGCTTACAGTATGGCATGTAAATGTGGCTGTTGAAATCTTAACCTTTACATTTCTAGTTTTGATTTTTTGGAGGAGTTTTTCTCCCACCCCACAACCTTACTACTTCATTTACAATCTCTGCGTAAAACACATTACTGGAATACATTCAAGTGTGTATTTCTTGGACATAAAAAGTACAGTTTTGTGAAATGCAAAGCACCACTTCTCTGAGGTAACTAATACCTTGTAAATTCAGTGTTTGTGCACCTGTTCGCAAAGAAGTACCCACTTTGAGCACTTAGGCACATTTCACTCTCTGTGGAATGCAAATCTATAAGACTTGTTCTATAGATTTTTTCACTCTTACAGCATTTCCTGTCTTTCTTAAAAGCAGACTATGAAAATGGTTATTTTCTGTGTATTTGTTTAGAGACTCTATTCCTGTAGTACATGTGTGCTCCTAATATATCTGGAGGACCTAAATATTTGTCTAACTTGTACATGGAAAAGGAGATGATTTTGCGACCTTTTAGCAAAGATTCAATAGAACAAAAAAGTGAGATCTAATATTAAAGGTTATCTCTTAAAGTATGCTGCAGTAAATGTACCAAGCACATTATGAAGAATAATCATAGAACTTGGCTATGTGTTCATTCAAAAAAGAACATTTTTTCCCCTGTTGTGAAGCATCATGTTTGCACTTGCTTTGTGTATTCTTATACTATAGGTGGCTGTAACAATATGGTGCTTAATGTACAGAGAACTATTCTGGTTGTGTGAATGAATGAGATTTTTAATCTTTTAATAGAAGAAGTTTTAACCACAGTACCGTGCTGACCATATCTTAAAGAATGTCAGAGGTGTCTCATGTTCATGGTAACCCTTGCCTGTTCTCTTGTGATCACATAAGCATCCTTCGGACCGTGAGCCCTGCTAATGTGCTTTCTTAACGCTGCTGCTGCATTGCGAGGAGTGCTGGAACCAAGTTCATCAGCTTTAAGCAAGAGGCGGCAGCAGCGTGTGCACAGCAAGTGCTCTGGGTCTGTAAAGTGCAATTCGGGCATTTCTTTTATTGTCCCTGCGCATGTAGAGCCAGGAACAAGGGCCACTTCACCTGGCTTTGAGGCAGGGACGTGATGAGAACATGGGCAGGATGGGGCTGGGTGCGTGGCCATCGCTTGGGTACCCCAAGGCCGCATAGGCCGCTCGGCCTGCAGGGCTAAATCCCTTCTGTGGGAAGGGGGCTATGGAAAGCAAAGTGAATTAAGGAGGCTGTAAAAATTGATAAAGATAGGGCTGTCTGTTTTTATATTCTGCCACATAACAGGGGTTTAAATGAATTTCCCTATAATTTGTCTTCAAATGCCGACATTTAACTCTTAGGCTGTATAAATGAACTGGCTTTTCCTAGAGTAAAATTCATGCCCTGCGTCCAGGCTAATATGTTCACCTACTATAAACATTACTGCCTATGGTTACAGCTGGAATAAAAAATTCCTTTTATATACATCATAGCTGGCAGAGACTCCTGAGACCGCCACAAATCACTTCAGCCTTTTGGTGCTCTCTGACGAAATGAAGTGAAATGTAAAAGAGCCCAAGCTTGGGGCAGTCGGACTATGGAAGCAATTAGCTTGTTTGGACTGTTGGTTGTTTCCTCACATTTTTCCAAGTGCTGAGCAGAGGAATTCAGGGAGCTTACCCGATTAATTTAACACTGGAGTTTAACAACCTTTTCTTCATTCTTTCTTAAAATGTTGTGCTCACTCTCTGTTTAGCTTTTTATTTAAGCAAAGCAAAAGCAAAATAGAGAAGAAGAAACATCCCCTCCCTCAATAGAAGAAAGGAAGGAAGTGGGGGGAAAAAATCCAGGGTCATAAGAGGGAATAACAGGGAATAACAAAGCAGTGAGTTATTTATGCAGCTGTGATTGGCAAAAATGATTGCAACATGAATTTGCCCAGAAGCAATGATTAGATCATAAAAATGTTAAGGAAATCCGTAACTCAACACCATTTTATAGATTGAAGAAGTTTTTGTTCCCTACCTTAATTGTGGTGACTTGTTATTAAAGTATTTATTCAGAGTAATCTCTTTGGACAGCGAGCCCTTATCCCATCTGCATGCATAATTAAAAGTGAGGGGGGATGAAGGGGGAGCATAAATGGTTTACTATGCTACATGGGCAAGGGAGGGAATTACACAATGACAGGTGAAGAGCAGATTTATCTCCTGTTGGAATTTCAATGCTGCAAGCAAGTCAGGGCACTGTTGCTTGCTAATATCCTTGCAAACACCACAGTTGCTGCTTCTCCAGATTACTGTCCAAAAATCATTTCTGGTCTCTGAAAGGTGCGTAGCACTGCATCTGTGGCTGTGATTTTTGAGCTGCTAGTGCTCAAGCAAAGGAATTGGATTTGGGTATGTGGGCTTGTGAATCCAAAAAAAAAAAAAAAAAAGGATTATGCTTAAAAATTAACTTGGCTGGCTATTTATTTATTTATAAATAAACATTGATGTTGTCTGTATTTGTTGAATACAAATCAGAGGCCTGTAATTGTACCAACGGAAAAAATGTGATCACTTGCCTCCCACACCCCTCCCTTTTCCAATGATAAAAGAATTTGGTGCAATTCTTCTTTTTCTGCTTTGAAAGTAGAAAGAATGTTTTACTCGAACATTCATCTCCAAGCAGATTTATCATCATTATGCAGTACTCAAGCACACAGTACCTCTTTTTAAATTGAACTGTTACAGATGCAAATCAAATTTACCTGGAATAAGTTGGTATATATTTGACTGTAACTATTCACTAAAGAGTACTTTCTCCTTAACTTGTGATGTCTCACCTCTACAGCAACAGTACAGAGAATGCCAGGAACTTTTGAGCCTGTATCAGAAGTACCTATCTGAGCAGCAGGAAAAACTATCACTCTCCCTCTCTGAACTCAGGGCTGCCAAGGAGAAGGAGCAGAAGGTAAGCTCTTTCCTCTCATGTCCATTTCCACAGTATCTTCTAAAACATCTTTTTGTTTTTTTTCTAGAGCCATAACTGAAGCACATCGTTTTATATTACACAAGGTTGTAAACTCTGTCATTGGCTTCCTGTGACTCCCTTTCTTAATACATGGATTGCAAGGAAGCAAGCGCCTATTAGAGGCAAGTTTTGGACCAGTAAAATGGGTGAAATTAATTGACCATGTTGTAATGCAGTAAGAACAAGAGGAACACATTTCCTTACTAAAGAAAAAGATAAGGCATCGTCCTATTTTCTTTGCTTCTGTTTTATTAAAAAATAAAATAATACGGTCGCTTAGATAAGCCTTTAAAATTTTCATTGTGGCTTTTGATGGCTGAAAAGGAGATTACAGGTTATGCATTTGGTCAGTATGAACTTTATGAAGTTTATAAGGTAGTCCATCTGATCTGAGCTTTTCATATAAGACCTAAAACTGTATATGCAGTTAAGAAACAGAAAATGTGGACTAGGGATACAATATGTTAAAGAAAACAGTAAAATGGTTCTCAGTTGTATCTACTCAAATACTTAAAAACATGGATGTCCTTTGATTTCTCCTGAGAAACAGGTACTTGATTTGTATTTCTGTTGATAACTGGTTATACCCAGAGAAACATGGCAGTTTCATGCAAGTACCCTTTCCATTGCTTTCATGTGTAGATCTCCATCCCAAATCTATATTGCCTAAGACTGTGCTTTTTTGAGCCCTTGATCTTTTGCTAGAAGAATCTTAAAGGCTTATAATACAGCTAGAAGGTTTCCAGAAGATGGCCTGATTTTTGCCTCTGGGTAGTTCCTTGATAACTAAATTGCACAGTCTGTTTAGTCTGTGCAAAGAGGAGTACACAGTGGTACATTTTTGTTTCTGTTCAGGAAGCAGGTAGCACTACTTTTAACTTTGTCTTCAACAGAATTTATTTTATCCTGTCAGTTTGTGCTTTGGTTTTGAGTGGCTTATCAAATCTTCAGCATCTCTGTGCATTATTCTTTCATTCTTTTGTGCATTTCTCAGACATCCATTTTGTGATGGTGTTAATTTCCTAGAATAAGAATCATTTTCTCTGAGAATGGGCAGTGTCAGGCTGCTCATCTGTAACCTACAACTTGCTTAGGGGATCATGGTGAAAACCAGTCCTGAGGAATCCAACAGCACGCCCAGATTTTGGATGATGACATTTCCTCTTTGGTTGAGCCAGACTGAAAGCTTTCATTGATAGTCTTGTGTATTTTGTCCCAGGCTAGTTACTGGTATAAAGGTGTCTAGTTTTCCATTGCATTTGCCATGCCCAAAAGTATAAAAATAGATAATGCTTAAAGCTGTTAACTGTCAAGTCATCATCTGACAATTCAGCAGTCTACCTTCATCTCTTCTTGTTCCCAATCACTCTTACTGGGGCATACACAGGGAGTATTTCGAACTTGTCTGGCTTGTCTGTTTGCGGGATGCTGTCAAGATCGTGTTTGATGTTGTTCTTTACTCTCCTCTATAATTTCAGAAAGTTTTTTCCACAAATGCAGATTCAGATGTTATGTCCAAGCTTGTCTTAGTATTTTATGTACGGTTATGCAGTCTACAGCTTCAGCCCAGCAAGTCTGAAATCACCTTGGCTCTCTTAACCCATTCAAAACTCTGTAGGCATAGATTAAAAACTGTCAAAGCACACTTCAACTGGTCTCTTTCATAACGTGCAACAATATTTCTGACTTTGTTGAGAAGAATTAGCTTTCCTCTTCAATTTTCTCTATTGAGTCTTGATGGACATGGAATTACTTACATTTTGTCTGCATTTGGCTTTATAAGGTTTTTTTTTTCTCCCAAACAAGTCCTTCACAGTGTGCTTCTCCTTATGACTCAGAAACAATGAAAATTTGCAGGACAACCTTATTGTTTCAATTCTTTCCCTAACATACGATAGCTATCAAACAAGCAAACAAAAAAGACCCTGGGCTGCTTGTTGTTGGACTATGAAGCTATTTTTGCTTTTTTTTTGTTTGTTTGTTTCTGTCTTCTGTCTCATGTCTTAATACTTGGACTGTGACCTTTTAGCATTGTGGTGGGTCAGTTTTTGCTCAAGTGTTTTGCCATATAGGAAAAGGACGTGCATCCTGGTGTAGCACGTCATTGGGGTATTCCACTAGGAGCAAAGCAAGGTAGGCTCTTAGGAGTAAGGACTGGGAAGGAGGAGACCAAAAACCTTCCCTACTCACCCTGGCTCTTCCAAAGCTGCTGAAGTTCCTGCTTTCTCTCCTCTTCCACCTCTGCAGCTAGAGTTTGAGAAAAGCTGCCCTAGTTAAACAGGGTTAAAGAGAGGGCTGAAAGAAGCCTTCCTGAGTTTTATTTGAATCTGGATCACTGAAAATCTTTTCTTCAGTTTTTTGTTTTAACTGAGCAAAGGAAATCCTGGATGTGTTTAAATCAGTAGATGCTGGCTTGCTGGCTGCTTTAAATTGGTAGATGCTGGCTTACTACCCAATTTCCACCCTCTGAGATATCTAGGAGAGATGATGGGTCCTTCCCCTTTCAGCTGTCTGTTGATATTCCTTGGTCATCTGTGCTTCAGTGTGAGATGCCATTCTGATTTTCCTATGTCTTGCAGACATGCCTGGCACTGCATGGTTACACTCTGGAATAAAGTATCTCTTTGTTCTGCTGTTTATGAACTGTTCTTTCTGGTTTCTGTTCACTTTCCCCTTTTGTTCCAGTTGTTTTTCTGTCTCATTTTCAGTGCTGCACCTGTACCCTAGCATCACTCACTCTTTACCTCTCTGGCTCCCTTTTTCTTAGGATAGAATAATGCTGACCATGAGACTTTCTCCTGACCTTGGACACATATTTGTAAGCATTTCCTTTTGGTGCTTAAATGATGGATTTTAGTATTAGAATGAGGAAAGTAACAGGTCAAGAGAACTGCAGCGTTACCAAACTTTTGTTGTTCTGTTACAAAAGGAGATGGAGGTATGTGGGAGTAAAATGATTCCAGTACCTGTGCACGTGTGTGGCTGAAACACGATCCTGCTGCTTAGCTACAATGACCTAATGCAGCTACTTTTTTTAACTTTCTATTTTTGTTTGTTTTAGCTTTGTAGATAGGGAACACTAATTCTGAAATCACATTTTTCTCTTACCTAATATTACTCCTTTATAAGAAAAGTTAGCTCTCAAAATCTAAAGAGACGTTGTGGTAGTAGTGAAATAAAATTGCTTGGAAAATGGTGGTGAGATGATTTAAGACAGAACTCTTGCGGAGTCAATAATCAGTAACTGGAACATGGAGCTTCCTTTTTTTCATGAGATAAAGTTAATTCCATTTGAAAAGATACTTAAGGTGACATGAACTGAATTATTCAAACTGGCCTTCTCAGCATTAACTCTAGGTTAATATCTCATGATGCCTCTGGTTTCATTATAGGAGTTTTAAGTACATAACTTTTTATAATAAATTCAATACCTAGAAGCTGAACTGAAATTGGTTTACCTTCTACCAACCCATAAAAAGAAGCATTAATTGTAAAAGTGAATATTAAAGTGGTCACTAAAGTTGACTCAGACAGATTTGAAGAGATAGCTCGTGTGCAAAGGAAGTGAAGAGCTCTGCTCAACAATGGGCTTCTGCCCTCATATTAATAGAAAATACCATCCATACTAAAACAAAGTTAAATCCCTTCTATCAGATATGATTTTTGGATGTTCTTTCTGCAGCTCCCAAACACTCAGTCTTTTCCATTTTCAGAAGCGTTGCACAGAGGTGTAAAAAAATTGCCCTTGTTTTAGGTAATCAGGGCTGACCTAGTTATACAGTCCCTGCTTTGCTGCCATCTCAAACACTGGCAAGAATCCAGTTTACTTTGGCAAGTGTCTGGCTGCTGAAAGCTTGTTGGAGATGTTCTGCATTTTAGCGTAGGACTTGAATCCCAAGATTTGGAGAGGAGGCTGAGTTTTTGCAGGACTGGAGTTCTTGG
The DNA here is from genome assembly GCA_013389825.1 of Crypturellus undulatus. Lineage (NCBI taxonomy): Eukaryota > Metazoa > Chordata > Aves > Tinamiformes > Tinamidae > Crypturellus > Crypturellus undulatus. The sequence goes on from VWPW01011964.1 coordinate 25,986, forward strand.
GCTGCGTCTAAGAGAAGGGTTGTACCTGTCGCCTTGTCTATTCACGCTAATCTTTGAATTTACAAGTACAGCTGGCAGCTTTTATTTCTTATTTGTATAAGATTATCAGTGCATCTGTTAATTCCCTTGGCTTGCACAGATTGCTCTGTATGTTTGTTAAGGTTTTTATACATAAAAATGCAATAGATATAGATAGAATTTGAGATGGAAAGGACTATCAAGAATTTCTTATTTTCAGTGAGGTATCTTTTCCCTCCTTTTCCTGTGCATTACACTGCCTGTCTCTTGTTCACTGTATTCCAGTAGTGCTGGAGGCCCTCATCAGGAAAGAGGTACTGTTGTGTGCTAAGCCGTGTGCAAGCCTGCTGTAAGATGTGGTCTCTTTTGGGAAGGCTGTAAGATCTTAANTTCAGAAGCGTTGCACAGAGGTGTAAAAAAATTGCCCTTGTTTTAGGTAATCAGGGCTGACCTAGTTATACAGTCCCTGCTTTGCTGCCATCTCAAACACTGGCAAGAATCCAGTTTACTTTGGCAAGTGTCTGGCTGCTGAAAGCTTGTTGGAGATGTTCTGCATTTTAGCGTAGGACTTGAATCCCAAGATTTGGAGAGGAGGCTGAGTTTTTGCAGGACTGGAGTTCTTGGGCTGCGTCTAAGAGAAGGGTTGTACCTGTCGCCTTGTCTATTCACGCTAATCTTTGAATTTACAAGTACAGCTGGCAGCTTTTATTTCTTATTTGTATAAGATTATCAGTGCATCTGTTAATTCCCTTGGCTTGCACAGATTGCTCTGTATGTTTGTTAAGGTTTTTATACATAAAAATGCAATAGATATAGATAGAATTTGAGATGGAAAGGACTATCAAGAATTTCTTATTTTCAGTGAGGTATCTTTTCCCTCCTTTTCCTGTGCATTACACTGCCTGTCTCTTGTTCACTGTATTCCAGTAGTGCTGGAGGCCCTCATCAGGAAAGAGGTACTGTTGTGTGCTAAGCCGTGTGCAAGCCTGCTGTAAGATGTGGTCTCTTTTGGGAAGGCTGTAAGATCTTAAGATGATGAATTTTTTGGAGGGAGGCTAAAATTTGTAAACTTTTTTTTTAATATTACTGTTTCTTTTAAGTCACTAGTTCATCTTAAATGTTGTTGACATAACTGTGGTGTCATTCTGCAATGCAATCCAAAGAAAACTTTCTTGAAAGGACTGGGAAGTCTCGCTTTCTTTTTATGTCAGTGAGTAACATTCTTGTCCGTATCATTGTCATTTTTTGCTTTGATAAGGGCAATTACATACCAAAGCTTCAAATATTGGTTATTTGAATTTTTTCTTTGAAAGGGATATTGAAGAAAGTCAGTCGGCAGAAGCCTTTCCTTTCTGCTTTTCCTGAAGTTCTTTTTTTTTTTTTTTTTTTTTCTCTTTTTTTTTCTCCTCAGGTCACCTTTAAACAGATCCATAGCTTATTTAAAGAAAAAAAAATATCCCATATATGCAAACGGTTTTGAATGCTATAAGGTAAACTTGCATCACTGAATTTACTTTGTCTGTTTACCCAGCTGGACTGGAACAATGGATGAGCTCGTCTGAAAGATACTTGAGAATTGGCATAATAAATAAAGAACTAATTTGACTGTGGACCCAAAGGTATTGGAATAATTTTAGGAGGCCAGACAAAGGCGAAGGTTTAACATGAGTAAATATCGTGAATAATTTTCCTTTTACCTGTGCTACTTTCAGCAAATCCACTGATCTATCTCTGTGCCTTCCTTATCTGTAAAAGGGAGATAATGCTTTTTGTCCTTATTCTTTCTATCTTCTGCTGAGAATGTAAGGTTTTTGGAGCCTTTTTCTGCGTGTCCAAAGTGGCTAGCAATGGAATTTTAAACTCAGGTTGGTGTGGTTGATGCAGGGAAGAAAAAAATGTGCTTTCTCTTTTCATTTCTGGGTTAATTATAATAATGGATTTACCCCTTTTTCCTGTATTAAAAGTATTCTTTTTACCTATATTAAAAATAAATATTGTCACCAAACAGCAATATTTAAGCTAAAAGGAAACATCAGTATTAAAATACCTGTGTATTGCTAAAATTCACAATATAATCCTGTCTGCACTCAGTACCCTGAAAATGCTTGCACCAGTAGGGCTGTTGGACTTGCATAAAAGCCCCTGAGCAGTTTCTTGCTTAGCTGAGATCTCTGCCAGTACTCTCTCTCTTCTCTGTTGTTTTATTGTCTTTAATGAACCTTTTTTGTAGGATCTTTAGGATGTTTTGATTTTTTTTTTCTTTGAAATTTTTTAAAAGCTTTTCCTTTCCTGTGGGAAACTTTTCCATAGGAGTGTGTATGTATGTATATATATATATATACACATATCTACTGTGGATTTTTCTGTTTGGGAATAAATCTGGAAAAAAGACAACACTACCTTTTCCAGCACAATGTACTCCTGGCCTGGGACTTGCAATAGTGTCTGACAAGGCTAATATCAGCATTTTGAAGGTTTTGAGAATTTCCTGGTAGAGGACCACCTGCGCTCAAAGCTCTATCCTTGAGGACCACTTTCCCAGCTCTTAAATCAGAAGATGCAGTTTGTTCAGTGTAACCTCTATTGCAGTTCTTGGGAGAGAGCGTTGCGAGCACCTTCACCCGCTGCTAACGGGGTTTTAGTGGCACACGACTCCGCTCAAAGTGCAAGTGCAGCTGCTTCAGTGGGCACGAGTTTCAATGAGAAGTTAAAGTATTTCTGGACTGGTAGTCCAAAAATCAGCCCCCCTTATTTTTTAGAAGTGGAAATGATTAAGGTAGCTATTTCACGTTATCGAGAGGAATGGAGGCTGTTGTCATACAGGACTTCATAATCTGAATAATTTTTTTCATACTACTTTCCTACATAGTTGTTTTGACATTGGTTATTATATATTGGAAGAGAAACTAGTTACCATCTTTTACCTGCAAAGTGTTTGTTTTTGTGTTGATCAGGGACCTTAATTAGGAATGTCACAAGGGCCAGGGGAGTGAGTGTTCGGCGTATGGCTGGTTGGGCTTTGCATGGCAGAATTTTCTTTTTTGTGGCTCCAATTTTCGTCAGCTAAGAAAGTGGGAATTCGTTATCTGTCTGTACCAGGATGATTGCCTGCAGAAATATCTCTGAGTTAGTTCTGAATATCCTAAGATTTATTTTGAGCTGCAAAAAGTTCAGACTTAGTTTTGTCTGATGCACAGCTTGCCACTTGCATTATAAGGACTTTTCTGGACTCTCTGGGGCTTTATCCCCACAGGACAAATTCCAGGTGTTGGTAAAACTTGAGAGAGCTCATTTCCCTACTATGTAAATACAATATATTTGGTGAGGTGGCATCAGCACAAATTGTGTGGCTCTGTGCATCTATAGTCTTTATTGAAAGATAGCATGCATGATGCGCATAATTATTTTTCAAATAATTGATTTTTACTTTGAAATGTGTAGTACTGTGAGCTTCTCTCTATTTTAGAAATTCACACTTATGATTTGAGAGTTTGGGGTGTTGGTGGATCTGGACCATGCAGACAGTCAGGATCATCATGTCCCAGTGAGGATTCAGATTGCCCCCACCACAGTGATGTCAGAGTTGATCCAATCTATGCAAGGAGGCTGATAACTTGAAACCAGTGTAGTCAAAGCTCACCGCACAGCCACCTGTTTTTATTCAGTCTGGGTGAACTACCTTGTAAGGTTGAAAGCAGAAGAAACCAAGTGATGTCATCAGACGTGTCTTCAAGGTCTGGGTTACCTGAGATTGGTCCATGCCTTGAAATAAATGATCATTTCTAGTCAATCTGTGATAGATGATTTCTAAGTATTTTATACTGCAGTTGGGTCAGATACACTAGTATAACTGAAGACTTTGTGTCTGCACGGCACCTGGTGAGTGTTTCTGCCCAGGAGTTTTATTTGAGATGTAAGAACTTCTCAAAGAAGAAAAGACTTTGATACTTCAGCTTGGTCAAGGACTCAGGACCTCTTAAAGGTTAATGTCACTCTTAAACCTTAACAGAAGCACTTGCTCACGGTCATTTCGAGAATGTCACTCAAATCAAGACATTAACATATGTTTTTAAGCTATGTGCATTTTGACTGAGGCTACTTAGTGTGGATAGGATTAAGAGTGCTTTCATTTTTAATTTACAGTGCAAAACCACTTGCATTCACAGTTACAAGAAAAAAAAAGAAAATTTTTAATACAGAACTAATGTAATTAAATAGGCTTGTAAAGGCTGCAAAGGAGGAGCAACCTGTGAAAAACTGAGCTCCCTCTGCTGGGTTTCAAGGGATGGTTGTGGCAACTTTGTTTCTTGAGATGTGGTCGTTCATGCCATGAACTCTCATCTGCACAGCACCCCACTGCTCTTGCTGTGTTGCTGCATCCATTTAGGTATGGGTTTGAAGCAATTGCTCAGTTTACAACTTTTGCATTAAATTTGTATATTAAATTGTATTTGTATTCTCGTTCTTTCAGTCCGTAGGAGTGACCCAGACACGGTGATGGTCTAGACAGATTGACTGGTAACTTTTAGTTTTGTGGGGTGTATTTTTTTTTTTTTTTTCCCAAACCAATATATTGCACCCTCTGAAACTAAACCTGTGGCTGAAGTGCCAACACTTCACACAGTACTGTTTCTGTCTGTGAAAACTTATTATTTTCTACTTTTTTTTTCTAACTCTTAATGCAGGGAAATTAGTGCCAGTTTGTATGTGTATGTGGGCTGTTTGTTTTACTGTGTTAAACTTTCTAGATAATGTTGCAAAAGGTTGATGTTCATTGATTATCTTCAGCCCTTTTGAACTCTGAAGCTTCAAATAAAATCAAAGCCAGTGGTCTGTCTGAAAGAAATCCTTTTTAGTTGAGGAAATGAAAGTTCAGGCACATGTGCAGAAGAGTCTTTAAATATTTAGGCTTTTGTTTTTCATTTTATTCATGGGGATGTCATTAAAGGGACATGAGAGGTTTTGATTAATATTTTTCATTACTTGTGCTGACCATGAAAATTTTGCATACAAGTGTGCTGCTGGGACTGCTGCTGCGGTCTATGAGGTAGATGAAGGCTGGGGAGCAGATAAATTGGGATCTAAATCTGTTACTGTCTTGCCGTCAGGTTATTTAATTGCTTTCTGCCTTTGTTTCCTGCTCTTTAAAATGGAGACGATGCCCACTGTTTGTTAGAGCATATAAACTCTGTGAATGTAAAACGTTATATAAATGCAAAGATCTATTGTTGGTCTAGTTATGAGTTTAAGATACTGTAAGGAGAGCTCAGTTGGAGTGGGACTTATTATAAAGACAGAGGTTTTTTTGGTCTGTGCTGGGTTAGGGAGCAAAGAGCTCAACCTGAGGAAAAGCCACCAATGCTGTATGACACAGGGCAGATACACATATTATATGATTCACTTCACAGGCATATTTATTCATAAGACATAAAAGGAATCACATATTCTGAAATGAAGTCTGTGCTTCTGTAAGTAAAACATGAGAAGAGCAGCACTAGAGTCTGCTGCTCGCTAGACATACACCTGTGCATTCTTATCAGCTGATTTTTAAGCATTAATTCTGTTCTAACAGTTTAACCAAAGAACTGATATAGTGTCAAGATGCCTTTTTTATAACTACACTGATAAATATTAAGGAGTACAGATATTCTTCTTAAAAGAATCAAAATTTGTAGTTATTTTAGCCCTTTATTAGTGCAGGCTGGGTAACCCAGCACTAGTTAAGGAAATTTGTGCTTCCTAACTATGTGTTTTATAGCAAAGCTCTTTCCTTCTTCAAGACTTTAAAACACTGTGCATGTTCTGAATTTGCACTTCCCTTCATCGTTTACTTAGTTGTGTGGAAATAAGAGACTAAAAACGAACTTGAAAAAAAAAAAAAAACAATGACCTTAAGGTTATTACAGAAAAGTTTTGAGATGGGAGAAATGCTGTAAAATGGAGATCTGGTTTGAAAAGAAACAAAAGTCTCTCCTTGCCTAGTAAAGGTGGTGGTGCAATGACCAAGGTTTTTTCCTTCGTGATCGTGAAGGATCTTATTGTTTTGTGGCTCGATGGGTTGTAGGACTTGAAGCATTGTTGAATGAGAGCTAAAATGGGTTTTCCAGACAGTGATATATAAATCCTAGTGGTAGATGAGCTATTTCAAAGTAGTAGGGGGAGGGCAGGGATAGATCCTACTGTCTTCTCAGGGCAGATAAAATTCGACAGCTTGGATGGCAGATGCCCCCGCGTGCAGTGCGCCAGCAAACAGGGGCCAGCACAGGGCTAGGGTGCTTCTGGTGCAGTGTTAGGCGCTGGTGGTGTCGTGGGGGCTGCCGGACACCTGGCACAGAGCTGGGGGCTGCTGCTGCCACCAGCACAACTGTCCCTGCTGCAGTTTCCCTTCTGTGATGGTCATGTACAAATAAATCAGATTTAGACACCTCTTAACAGAACACCAGTCCTCCCAGCTACAATTTTTACATTTTGTATCCTTTTTCACAAAAGGACAATTAAACTCCCATAACTCTGCCAAATTTATTATATTTTGCCTGCCTAAATATTTCCTGTCATTTCAGTTGAATGTGGCATTTTCCGGTTCCTTTTTATCTTACAACCGCTTAACTGTCACACGTTTTCTCTGAGCTGGTTAAATGTCAAGGTGGAATAAATTATTATTCATGTACTGCTATTTGTACAACTGTAGTAGTTGGTTTGGGGACCAAGTTGTTCTTGTCCAAAACACTGTGCAGACCCCCCAGAAATGATGGTCACTGTGCCACGTAAGTTATGGATATGGGTTTGTCATTTGGAGATAAAACATTCTGTCATTGGGAAATGAACTCTCCTTTAAAGATAAATGTAGGGTGATTATATTGAATATTATTATTGAAATATAGTTCTTGTGTAAATTTGAGTTTCTATTTACGTTGCTTCCTGAAAATGCCATGGTTAATAGAATTCTGACATCTTATTTCCTTTATTGCTGTCTCGGAAGTGTTGTATTTCTGAGGCTTTAATAGCTCAATGTAGACTGAAAGGATAATATGGAGGGAATTGACTGAACTAATTAGACCCTGATTTGTCTGGCTGTCCAGTGCCTGACAAACATGTCTTTGACATAAACAGAATAAAACATTTTTGCCATTAACCACTGACAAATAGCTGTTTTGGCAGCACTTTGAAACTATTGAATTCTCAGGGCATATTGAGCTGGGTAAGGCACCAATTCAGGGTTTCTCTTTTGCTGGGGTGACTCGTCCTTCCTGTCTATCTTGAACTAGAGTCAGATTTAGTAGCTTCACAAAAACTCCAAAGCAGTTCGTGTATAGCAGTAGTTATCACCCTAACAAACTGAGTATTTCCGAGAAAGTGGAAATGTTCCCATTTCAATTTCTGGTTAATGACACACTTGAGTATGGGATCTGAAATGTCAGCCTTTGTATTTCCAAACCTGTAGAAACTTGAATAAAGCTTATACATAAGAGCAATCAACTCTGATAGCAGTAGGCTAAATATCGGTTTCTGAAAATAAATTTTATATGAATCTATTCTCCAGACAATTTGACTTTTAAATGTTTAAAAATGTGACATCTTTATAAAAGTGAATACAGATTGAGGCAGGAGCTATAAAAACTTGAAGTTTCCATGCATCACCTGCTTTTCACTATCACCTGTTAAACAGCATGGCTAGGTACAATGCCGGCTTTACTACTTTCCATTGCAGTAATTTACTGCCCTCCTGACCTATAAACAGATAACGGTTACCGTGACTTGATACTGTTGGACGTTTGGATACATTCTTGAAGGTAATTCACGGTTTTAAATATTGTGTGTGTGTGAAAGGTTTTATAACCAAGCATTTGGAAAACAGCAGCATTACATTTCCTTGAGCAGTGTTCTGGGAGTAATGATTTGTCACCACAGTCTTGTTACATGGGCTTCCCAAGCAAATGTCCTCTCCTTTCACCTCCTCCTGGAATGCTGTAGCCTTCTGTAAAGGCCCTCTGCAAATTCATCAAGCACCTTCCTTTTTGTTGGCACTTTCCTAGCAGGTGACTTCACTGCAGTCTCTATGTAAAACGTTTTCAGTGACCTCAGTTATTGATGTATGTGTAAAACCTTGCTTCAGTAAGAGGGGATGTTCCCTTAGAGAAGTTGATTACAGGGAGGGTTCTTGTCCCAGACCTGCCACTGACTCACTCTGTGACCTTTGGAAAATTGCTTCAACTCTCAGTGCCTCAGTTCACTCTTCTGTACCTTCAGACTAACAGAACTTCCCACCATCCCATGTAAAGGTTTTCAAGCTCTATATATGAAAACTACAGGTACTGAGAACTGTTGTGATTCAAAATGGCATTGCTCCCTTGCACCAGTGTCCTCTATAGAAAAAGAAAGCACGGTTGTACTGGAGTAAGAGAGGTGAATCAATTCCCTTGATTTTTTTTTTTCTGCTTGCAAGATACAAAAGAGCCATAGGAAGCGCTCGTGCACAACATTTAAATGCTAACAGGATTTTTAGTCTTCTTGATCTGTTCCTTTTACACTCTTCTTTTCCCCTTGGTCAGAAATAAGCTGAAGAACCTCTGGTGAGAACCAGAAGTTCCAGATCTCAGCAGGGGGTTGTTTAGGATAGGAATGGGGAGAGTAACTGTGATGGAGGGTTTGCAACAAATGCTGTTACAGGGAAATCCAAAATGGATTTATTAAACTTTGCTGGTACTGGGAGATTCATTGTAGCTCAGTGTAATTGGTGGATGTGGGACTGCTACATCTGGGGAGCCGTTCAATGAACCAAGGCACTAAAGAAGATTCCCTGGAGATGTTCTGAAAGGCAAGCTATTTTGGGACTGAGAAGTTCTTGCTTCCGAGGAAGTGGAAGCATAACTCAACCTCCTTTCTCTGCCTTGTAATGCACCTTTAAATTAAGATAAGAGAGGCCTCAGTAATTACTGCTCAACTTGGTAAAGGATGGAGAAAAATGGAATTGGATACTGCAGGCTTAAGTTCTTTTGGGGGGAAAATCTCATAGCAGTTACGTCTCGTAAAGCTGCATGAAGTAATCCTTATGCTGAAGTCCTGTTGGAAACCTTGTCCTTCTCCAAGATGTTTGCGCTTCCTGAGGACTCAATGTTATAGTGAGCCCTGAGATGCCTAATCCTCATTTCTTTTATTAACATAACTCTTAAACCTCATTTTAGGACACAAAGGAAAAAGTCGGCTAATAGGAGTCAGCAAATAATTTACTCGAGAAACAGAATAGATAATGACTGAAGGGAAGCAGAAGACCTCTGACATTTACATAATGGTTACCCAAAGCATTCATTGTAACTTGTTTGTTGCAGAAGTCATTATCTGGAGATAGTAAATGGGGAAACCAGGAATATAAGACTAGAATGAGAAAAAGGCAAAAGTTAGAAATAGGTTTAAGATGAGAAAGAGAGATGATGTAGCTGTGTTCTATTGATGATATTTATGGACTATGATAATGCCATTTCAATAGAAGCTCCCAGGAGAAGAAGAATTCATCCAAGTTATTGTTTCTTGAAAGGCTCTCTGTTAAGCATTGTGAGGATTGTCTAAAGTGTATGTAACATTGGTAAGAGGGTGTTGTGAGATCCAGAGTTGATATTTCTCTCAAACTTGGAAGAAACTTGGGCAGTTATTTTCTGTGAGTGTATACACCCTTCCTACACAGTATGTGTTGTGAGTTTGCTAGGTTCAGTTTCCTGGTGTAGTTTAATGTGCTCCTCATGTACAGAGGACCACATTAAAATGTGGATGATGACTGAATGTCAGGGTTTAGCTTGATTTCTTATGCTGTTGTGATAGGCAAGAGCAGCAATGTCAATATGGGATCCAATGACCAGAAGAATGGTAGAGAGACTGGTAGACTGCAGTACAGGTCAGTGAGAGGTCCCTCCTGATTAATGACAAGAGTTGTCAGGAACACGTACAAATGCTTTAAAATACATTTCATCAATGTTGGGATAATAAAAATTAAATACCTGACAGAAAAAAAGAAATCTACTTGGCTGTAATTACAGGAGAGCTTGTTTGGGCTATGGAAGGTCTCTGCTGGGGTAGTGAAGATTGGGTGACAGTGTGACAGTGGCCTAATTTTATATCTTTAAGATTTTGGAGGCATGTTGGGATTTAAGGATATAGTTATGCTGGATTATTGAGTTGAAATGAGTTTTTTCCTACATCAGAAGCAAGTACTATGCATTCATTTTTTTTTTTTTACTGAAACATTAAAAAAAACTCTAGTCCTTTCATTCCTCAAACACTTCTAAAATGCTCTTTTCTAACAAGATAATAACTGTAACCTAACAATTTTATATGCATAACCTTTTGTAAGCCATACAGCATATGCAAGCAGAAATGGCAAGTTGTAAAAAAAAAAATTACTGCAGTTTTGTGTTGCAATAGTGCTGAGAAGCCCAGGCTCCACTCTTTTAGATACAGCACGAATATAAGAGGAAGATGCAGAGTTTGAGGCTCCTGCCGTGTGGATTTCCATGCAGGAGCACAGCTCAAGCTCAGGCTTGCACTGACATGGGTTTGTATTGGACTCTGTGCAAGGCAGTCAGACAGTGACATCCAGTATTTTGGTAAAGAACCTGGTGATGTTCTGCTACCAAGGATGATACTGCTTAGGGTGGTGGGGGGAGCTCAGCCTGGGAGCCCATAAAACTGCAGAGGAAACTAAAAGGTTTGTGAACCACTACTGGGAACCAGAACAAAATTCAGAGGACTACCAGCGTGTCTGCTGGTGTTAATGCAGAGGTGCCGTGAGATGGATGGACACCTATCATGGATCTCTGAAAACTTTAGATAGACACCACATGTGTGTGCATAAAAGGGAGTTCCTGTCTTGTAAGGCTTATAGTTTGTGATGCACGTTGTGATGACAGGACAGGGTGACCTGTCATCACGGGGTGATGAAAGACGGGGTGATCATAAGGTTACCAGGTACTCCTGCGGTGCCTGGCACCTGCCTTGCTGTTATCTGGCACGGGTTGCTGTTAGACCCAGAGGCACTTGCTGTTCTGAGAACCATAAGGCTTTTTCTCCCTCTGCAAAGTGTGTGCAAACCCACCCAGTCATAACTCATAACTTTGCTGGTGATCACCAGATACCTGTTTCCCAGTCTTTCAGTAATTTTTTACTCGCTTACACATTCTTGCGAGGGTGTTGCCATCTGTGGCAGAGAAGGCATGAAGAAAGATGAGGGGGGACTGTGAGAGATGGCAGACTGTGTCCCTGGTGAAGTTGGACACAAAATCATGATAATCTGTTTTTTTTACTAGAAATGAGATGCTTTTGGGCATGCCTGTGCCATGCATTGAGCTTTGCTCAGGCACCTAGGCCTGCTACGAAGGGACCAGTGCATAGTACCCCCCAGCAGTATTAGCTCTGCTCCCCGAAGCAGAAGAGCTGCGTCAGTAATTAGTTCTACTCACCAAGCTTAATTAGCAGCTCAAGCAGATAGTGCACTGACATGGATACTTAGCTCCTAGTTCCTGAGCCAGCTTAAGTATGCACACGAGAGCCGAGCACTGTGCAGTGTGGACTTTGTTTTGCCATTTCTCTTCTTTCTTTTTCCCTCTTGTAAAATAGAACCTGAATCTCCTTTCAAACTTTCCTCAAGCTGTTGCTACCACCAGTGCCTTTAAAGCTCTTATGCACCCCTGGTAATAAGTAGTGCTTTAAACAAGGCTGAAACACCTCTGATTAGAGAATAGTCTTTTTGATTAAAATCTACTTGTTAATTTTTCAAATGAGACTTCATTGTTTTTATTACTTAAAAAATCAAATCCCCATTTCAGTCATCTTTTCAGGCAGGAAATGATTTATAGAAAGTGATCTTAGTGTTTATTTGGACATCCAAATGCAATAAATCTGTTCAGTATTTCAACAGCGTGCTTATTAATAGAACACATTATTCTGTTCAATATTGAGTTGTCTTTAAAATTTAGCAGAGCATTAGTAGTAATGAAACTAGTTTAAATCAATATATCCCTGTTATGAAACATTATACATGAGGAATAAAATTCAAAAAATCGCCTGCAGCCTACTTGCTGGATGCTAATTGCATATAAAGATCTTAAAGGGACACTTTCATGGAAGTTTTAGTTTCTAATTTAGGCTATGTATAGATCACTATATATTAATATTACAAATATTTTCAGGACTAAAAATTCACCAGAAAGTACTTTGATTATAGAGAGTGCAATTTTGGTCTCACTGACATTAATGAAAATTTTCCAATTCATTGGAGCAAGTTTTAACTACACAAAATGAAAAGAATAAAATGAGTATTGTGAATATGGTCGAGAAAATACCACAGATATTTTTCTATTCACTTGCAAAAATTGTGTGTGAAAAAACAAGTACGCAAAGAAAAACTAAAATTAGATTTAACATTCTCAGCTTGGCAATCTCGTGTTTCTATTAAATGTACGGGCCAGAGTTTTTGTACTTAGATGTCTAAAATTAGACCTTGGAATAAAAGACCTGATTGTAGAAAGTGCTTAACGCAATGTTTGTAGAGAGATGCATGTCCCAGTTCTGATGGTTTAATTTTAGTTTTCTTGGTGGGCTACTGTCAGTTCATTTAACTGAATGTTGCCACGAAATATTTAATTCCCTTGGCTTAAGGGTGTTGAGCACTACTGAACTGAACGTAGGCGCGTGCCCTACGCTCTATGCCCTTGCAGCCTGAGTAGTGAAGTAAGAAGAATTCCACCCCATGGATGCAGATCTTCGTCTTGTCTAATTTTTTATGGTTGAAGGAAGCAGTGAGGAGGGTTTCGTAGCGATGATTTTAAAGTTGGCTCCTGATGTGATCTGAAGTTCTTAAAACATGAGATATTCTAGCGCTCCCATAAAAGTCGATGGCGGGGGCTGGCTTCCTGCCATTTGTGAGGACCTGGTGATAGAGCCTGGCTTTTGAATTTGCAAGATTTCATCCACTTCACGTGTGAATATAGTGGTTGGTGTCTTTGAAATGTCATGTATCAAAATACCTTTTGCTTTTTCGCGTTTTTTTTTCATGATGTAGTGATGTCTTCTGCACTGATTTCAGTTTATTCAAACTCTGCGGAAAACCCACAAAAACACTCTACCCCCTTCCAATACCCCAGAAGCCAGTCCCCTCCTTCCCTGCTCTTCTCTGCCATCTTCCACCCATGTTGCTAAAGCTTTTTGGAGAACACTGTCTCACCACATTTTGTGAGATGGGTAAGTAGTAAATTGTTGAAAACGGATATCTTGAGTTGCAACTGGATTGAGTGATGGACTGCTGAGATATCAGTGGAAGAGACAGACAAGTGACAGCATTCCTGCTCATGAACTCACTAGCTCCTTCCCTTTCTTAAGATGTTGAAATGTAATGAAACTTAAACATTTTTAAATAACTTCCAGATTAAATTTTAATAGGAATGAAAAATGAACAATATTCTTACAAGTAAGAAATGGTCTTCATTATTTTTTAAAGCCCGTATCATAAGGAACTGCACCATTAATAAGAGCTCTGAGTTTTTTTATATTATGTACACTGTTCAGATAGAAATTTAACAGGGAATTTTAATGAAATGATGGCAGAAATCACATTTTTATTACATCCCTTTGCAGAATATTTCCTGTGAGACCAAGATAGAGAGAGGCCAAAATTAATGGCTTTTCATAGGAACTGAGTGATAAGTTATGGAAAGCTTAGAGAGATAATAATTTTAGGCTGCTGTTTGGATAACTAAACAGCCTTATGGAGAATTGCTGCTTAATAGACATATCATGGGAATTAAAGACATTTGGATGTTAATTTGTATACATATTTTGGTATAGGACCATAAAGAGAAGTTCATTTTATAGCTATTTTGTTTGCTGCTCTGTAGAGGGAGGAAAAGAATTCACTTACTGACTAGTTCCTGTCACTCTATCGCTTAAGAGCACATGGAGAGTTGTCAGGGGGCTACCTCCCTTCCCCTTTTTCTCCCCTCTTGTGGTTTTTAATCTGAATGCAAGAGAGCACGAGAAGATCATACCATAGTTTTATTCTCATTAAAAATGAAAGAAATTGTTATTTTGGGAAATGAGAGTTATGCTTAGGGAAAATAAGCACCAAAAATATTTATGAAAATCTTAGCAATCTAGCATATTATGTTGACTTAGAGTTGAGTTTGTGTTGCCCGCTTGGCAAATATATTTTACCATATTGCCGTACAACTATAATAATAAATGAACGCATCCTAAAGCCCCCTATCCGCTACGGCAACTGGCGTTTTAAAAGCACTTCACGTGCTTGGCTTCCTGTATTTTAAATGCAGATGTTCATCCAACTTTTAATACCAATGGGAGGCCCTGTTCAAAACCTGCATTAGAGTGAAGCACAAGGTGGCAATAAACTTAATTCAGGCTTTTATCTTTCTTGGTTCCACCTCAAAGCTTTTAAATATTGCAGTTCTGAAGTGTGAATTTCTTTTGTGTTAGCGATTTCGGCGAACACCTGTGAGCGGCCGGGTTTAATTGGGCTGCAGCTGGCGCTGACTGCGGGCACAGAGGCCAGCAGAGGCCCTGCCTAAGCAGCCGCCTTCGTGGTGGGCATCATTATCTCCTCTCCTTTCCTTTCAGCTCCCTTTTTTTGTTCTGTGCAGGTTAGAAAGGTTTTAGGGATTAGGGACTGAAAATAGACGGGCTCCAGTGAGGTTTGACGCCACTCGGATGAGGTCATTCCAGCAAATAGATCTGCATGAATCAACACCTCATTGAACCAGTTGAGCGCAGATTTGCTGATCTTGTTAGTCAGTCTGCAAGATCTGGGCAGCTTTTGTAGGGGTGATGTGCCAGGAGCACTGCAGTGACAGCACTGTGGAAGCGGGGGGTCCAGGCTTAAAAGTTTCCTCTCCATGTCAGCTTTTACCAGTTTAATGGAAGCTGAGCCCCTGTATCTGAATAAAACTAGCACAGTTTTGTGTGGTGCTGCTTTTGGTTTTGGAGGATGTTGCTTTCTTTAGTCAGTGATGGTCTCGTGTGCACCTAAACTTGCCCAAGTTTAAGAAATGAGTTTTAATTCACACCCTTTGTGTCCCACCAAGTATCTTGTGTGGGTCCTCCTTCTTTGGAGTAAACAGTGAGGTGACTTAATTTAAGCTGGCTTCGGCACTACGTATTGGACTACTTATTCAAAGAAAACTGCTTATTTAAAAGAAACACTGATACAAGAAATTGCTGCAAGCCACTTGTTCAGAAAGTATGTCTTTAAGAGGAGGTAAAATAGTTGTTTTTCTTAAGCAAATGCTACTTCATTAGAGCTAAGTGGGAAGCTGTTTTCTACCTCTAGATTTCACTGTGTTTTGCAGATGAAGATGAATACTATAAAATTCGTTGAGAAGGAATAAGGCAAACGAAAAAGGCAGCCAAAATCACTTGAGCAAAGCCAGCGTGTCCTAGAGGTCATATATCCTAGTGCTCAGGAGAAAAGTCCTCTGCTTGGAATTTGCATTCGCAAGCAGGGAAACTGCGACTTTGTAAATCTGACATGAAAGTTGTGAACAGCCACAAGCCTATAAATATGCCTTTTTGATTCTAACAGGCCTTGCAGTCACCTTGTCCCAGGTAATTTGTGAATCCAGTGAGCTTACCATGTCTCCTGGTAGCAGGTGTGTTTCCATTAGCCTTTCACTCTATGTAGCCTGTAGAGGCTCTTTTATGCCATGGAATTGTGATTCCTTGGTGGTTTTGGGCTTACTGGTCTTCTACCGGGCAACATTTATTCTAAAACAAAAGGACTGTATATGAGGCTGTGAAAAGTAAAGGAATATCATATGCTTTTTCATTTTCATATTGAAGCAGCACAGATTGTTGGTTTTTTTTTTGTATTCTTATGGAATTTTGCTGGGTCTGTAAGCCACATTCTTTTTAAAGACTGGCTTTGTTCACCTAAGAGGTATGTAAGTTTTTATTTTTTAACAAGTGGAACTACAAAATAAAAATTGTGCTAGTCACAAACTGCATATTAGAAAAGCTGGTTAAGTTACTAACCTTATTCTGTTTGTTGGGGATTCACTTCTGTCTGTCAAGCTTGTTGCTTCCTTTCCAATACTTGTATGTGCAGCTTTAGTAGAAGATCATCAGAAAACATCATTAACTAAAGAGACAGGAGAAACTGAGAGAGAGAGATGGCAGATACTTTGAGGCTGAATCTGTATTTGATATTCTGTTCAAGTATATGGATAGTATTGGCAAGCTGAATTAGTTTGGGAAGAGTTTAAGGCAGACTTTTAAGTCTGTTTTCTCTGTAATGTTCTGCATCCTCCTGGTTTTCTACTAAGGTGGTTGATGTGTTTGACGTTAAATGCCTTCCAAAAAAGGGACAGCATTTGCTCCCCTGCTTCAGTGTAACTTATTCAAGTTTCATTTTTTTCATTACCCAGGCCTGCGTAACTGGAATATGTTAATATAGCAGACGCCTTACCTTCCTATAACCTGACTTAGGTCTGAGAATGAATTGAAAGGTTGGTCAAATGAAAATGAATTTTCTTCTAGCTGACCAATAAAGCAATATAATTATCACTTTTTTTTGTAGCTGATAATTGTCAGCATGCGTAGTGCTACATAGCAACATTTCTAGCAGAGCCATTTCTACAGCCCCAGAGTTGGTCAGATGTTTTTTGATGAACACTGAGGGATAACATTATTAGAAACAATTAAGAAAAAAGGATTTTTGTGGCTTGGAGAAAACTGTTTTAGCAAAATCTCTCAAAGGCAAGTCACTGAATATTTACAATTGTTTTATGATGTAGGAAAGTAAATTGCTTGAGGGAGGAAAAGCAATTGCAATGTACATGAGATGCTACATAGCAGTAATACAAGAAGAAATAGCTGTTAAAGGCACAACACAAACAATACTAACACATATAAGGAACGAGAGACGATTGCCTCAAATACTCTCCGTACAGTAACTGAAAGCTTTAGTTTCTGAATTAATTAATCAAGGGCCGAGACTGCAATGTCATTATGAATAGTCAGAATGTTTTCAGCTTGGTGCTTGGCTCATCAGTCTGGCAGGCACTGAACTCTGTCAATCCCTATTGAAGTTGTGCCAATCTTCTTAGATGAAGCTGATTGATGTGAGCCCTTTCCTCACCGTTCATTTGGACAGCCAGACTGTGTGTGACTAAATTTTTGGCCATCACAGGCATTTGGATGAATTCATTTTGATTAGTTCTAGTTGGGACTTTGGGGAAACATGAAAACTCAATTGCAATTGTCTTCCTCCCTTTCCCCATGTCGCTCTTGCTCTTCTCCTTGTCCATCCACGACTACTGTGCTCATGCATGCATGTGAATATACAGATAGCCTCATCTGTAGCTAGGCATTAATCCATGAGTCCAGGCGGAGTTCAAAAGCATTTTTATACTAATTACATTTTATCTAACTGCTTCTTTTCTCTGTGCAGCACAATATTGGAAAACGGTGCTGTTTTCTCAGTGGCAGCATTTTCATGCTTGTTCTGTCTTCAGTGAGTTGCTCTGCTTTTTCTGCTATCTGGTACAAATTTAGTGTAAATTAAATGACCAGTTCATTTTTTGCGCTCCATGGGCTGCAGCAAGTAATAAACAGCTTATGTAATCTCCTAATCATGAACTCAGCCAAAAAATGTCATAAAACTCTGCAGTATACAGTACCTCACAATGATTTTTGTAGCCTGTGGAAACCGTTTATTATGAATATTGTTTGCTGTGTTTTTTTCCATTTCAATTGCCATCATCCTCCATTTGCAGGAAAGGGAAAGACTTTTCTTATGAGATCTTCCACTTTAAGTCCATATTTATTGCGTCTGTGTGTGGTTTTTAATTTTTCTGTTGTTCTCATCGTCATTTTTTTCATTAAATTGGGGGACTGGTATAAAAATCAGATGTTAGAGACAGAACTTCTCTGCTCTTTCCCTTCCCACCTTTTCTCTTCTGGAGTTCTCTCAAAATCGCAGTTTTATTTTTTTGGTACGTATTCTAATCTTTGTATTTTCAATTTATGCTTGCAGCCAAACCTTCATCTTCCCTTCCTTGCTTTCTTCTGCAGAATTTTTCCTTTCTGATCTCAAGATTTATGTTCAGTCTGAATAGCATGAAAGTTACCCTTTGTTGCTGTTCCTGGAAGATGTCTCCTCAGAAAGTACTTCTTACATTCATCTGTAACTTCCTATTCTATCACGTTACACCAACTTTTTTGGTATCTTTGGTAATTTGTCCTTTCTTTAGGGCTTACTTTTTCATGTTCACATTCTATCATCATCTTCCTCTAAAGAGTTTGTATATTAACAGGCTCACTGTGATTGTAGATGACTGTCTGCCATTGATGCCTTTTCAGGTTTATAATGCTAGCACTTTGAAAGACTCTTATCAAACATGCTCAGTGGTATGAAATGCAATGCAGAGCATTTTCTTCTCAAACATTTTAAGGGTAATGTTTCAGTTTTCATGGTACTGTCATTGATGCCACCTGTATCTCAGCCAGTCTGCCCTTGTGGAACACATAACAGAGAACCAATCTGAACAGAATAATAGATGTAGTTTCAAAGCTACTTTGGGAAAGCTTCCTAAAATCTTGCAGTATTGAGAATAGTTAGAAAGGAGTCTGAGTGCTTCTGTGTATAAGGAGAAGCTGGCCTGGGATTCTTCTGTAGGGCTGTGGTTAGTTCTCTGAGGGATAGTTTGTTGTCCTATACAGATGATCCTCTACTCCAGAAAACTAACTCTGTGAATTCTGTTCTATCTACATTACTGTTCTCAGATATACTTAATATGCCAAGTGACTTTTACTTATATATTCCACTGAACTGATCTGAAATGTGATCAAATTCATGCTACTGGTGTTGAGTGTTCTTGACTCTTTGAAAGCAGAGAGCATTTAGCACCTCAGTACCTTCAGAAAGAACCAAGTTGTTCTCAGATTAACTGTTATGTTATGTGACTAGCAGGAACTGCATCAGATTACGGGATTTTTTTTTTAAGCAACAACTGTGTTTTCAGGCACAAGGATTATGTTATGGTAAACAAGCTTTTTAAAATAAGCTGATAGGAGTCTGAGTTACAGTCCTGTATACCTGGGTTTCATCTGGCAGAAGTGATGCAACGGAGACAGTGTAATGGGAATAGTTTCTGAAAAAGAATTGTGAATTCCTGCCTAATGAAAAGGAGGGAGGAGGGAATGGTAGACTCTCCTGTTGTGGTGCTGTTGATACTAGCAGAGAAATCCACATACTAATTTCTGGGTCATCATTTCCTACAGTGCTCTTGCTAAATACTTTAATAGAACAGTGTTTGTAGAAGGGCACTCTTTAAATGCTTTGGTAATCTAGAGAACGTGAGGCAGGGGGAAGAGCGGGTGTTTTAACCACCTATGGTTCTGGCACCCTGTCTGCTTGTTTAATTACTGCACTGCATTTGACACTTCAAAACCTTTCAGTTAAAATCTTTGTGTTGTTTATATAGAATGATGTCTTATATTTTCTGCTCTGGATTGATCAGTCATCATTTTGGCTTGATTGCTGTAATACAGCTGTTGGTTATTTTTCTTTTTAATACTTAGCCCTTGCCCAAGGTGCTTTAACAGGAAAGGAAGAATAGATCAAAATAATAATTTTTCTCCTCCTATCATTAAGATATGAGTTTTTAAATGACTCAAGCCAATTTATGGGAGTGCAGATCCATTGCAGATGTACTCAAAATCTATTTGATTGATTGATGATGCTGTTCTATTGAAAAGTCTGTTCCAAGAGAGAACGTGGGATAATAGATTGAAGATTCATAAATACATTTTATTAAAAAAGGCATTTTTTGGTGTGTTTAATGTATTTGTAATAGAGAAAACACTTTGAAAGTTACCTTCAAAAGCTGACTTCAGGAAGACTTCTATGTCTGAGACCAAGTCTTATGGGAACAGAAGGTTTTGGCACTGTTCCAGTTCCAAAGAGATTCCATTACCAAAAAAAAAAGAAACTAAGGAAACACTTTTTTTCTATATTTCTGCGATCTCAATTTAAGAACAAACAGAACTTTAGTTTCAAATTGACTTAAATGCAAGTCGCATGTGCTTCTTTAGAATACTGATTGCAGAAAGTGTTTTTTCTAAAAGTACATATTTCTAGTGCTCTCATTTTTTTAGCAGGTGTGCAACCTGCCTCACCTGTTACCCTAAAGAAATGGAAGAGATAAATATTTTCAAATTTGTTGAATTTATGTGATTTTTTTGTAAATTTTCTTAAATAAGACATTTAAAGTATCTTGAATTCTCTCAATTGACATGAATTCCTCTTAAGGCATATGAACTCATAAAACGTACAAGGAATAGACTAAGAGATTCCCTCCACTGCTTTATGCCACTAGTTTATTGAATAGTTATTGTTATAAGCCAAAAATTTTAATATTAGGTTGCATGTTGAAGGTTCATCTACAGAATCAGTGAGGTTACGTTAGGAAGCAGTAAGACAAAACTATTGTTCTCTTACTTTCCTTCATTCTGCATTCATTTATAGACACTGACGCCAAATTTGGATCTAAATTTGGCATTTACCATTTAATATGGGCCTGGCAGGTGAGAGAATTTAGATGTAATAACTAAGGAGAAACAGAACATCTTCTAGGGCCTTTTTTTCGGGAAGAATAATGTGGAATAATACTGGATGATGTGGAAAGGCTGTTGAAAAAAAGGCTCTCAGTTCATCAAAGTCAGGCTGGACTCACAGTAAAATATAAAACAAAATCCCTGCCTCAAAGGTCACTTAAAAGATGGAATAGCTCCAAAAATGGCAAGAACCTTGTGTTAGGATTAGGTAGATGGCAGTGTGCAATATGGTAGACAGTCAAATAGCAAATATGTAGCACAGTATCAGAATATATAGTGCATTAAAAGCCAAGGTGAATATGTGTTAAATTATATGCTAAACTGGCCCTGTGTTTATGGCTAGACAAAACTTGCCTGTTTTGTGCAATTTTACTGCTTATTCCAGATAGACTGAATGTAACTGCATGGAGGGTTCTGATAACAAATTGAGCTTAAGGCAAGAATGATCAAGAGACCTGAAAGGTAAAATAAAAAGGAAAAACCTAGTTCCAGACATCTCTTCCTATGGAGATGATTGAGGGAGACATCTCTTCCTATGGAGATACAGAAGAGGATGGACATCTCTCCTACGGAAGAGATGTGATATTTGTATGTGATGTTTGAGAATCCCAGAGACCTCCTTGGCCTCCTGCTTTCCTGATTAGGTGGTACCAGGAGAAAAGTTTCTCTTCTGTGTGTGCAGGGGAGAAGGAGGAATTGAACTCTCCAAGGCATGGCATAGTTTCATAGCATTGCACCACTTTTCAAGCATTTATCATAACCTCATTTATTTTCCACCCCACTCTGAAATAGTGGCCACTATTTTCTGTGCTAAAAGAAATAATCATTACTTCATGTATTTGACTTGGGTGCTGCTGTGAGTACAGTGCGAGTAGGTGCCAATTTTTTTCCATTCTGAGAACTGAATTCAGAGATTGATACTGATACAGTTGAACACATAAATTTGAGTATGAAATATGAGACTTCTAGAGTTCTAATTAGTTGCTTTTGATGAATTGAAATAAATTCTTATTCTCTTATTAAAAGCCCAGAGAAAAAAATGAAATGCAACTCTCTATGCATGATTCTTTTTTAAAATGAAGGCTAAGAAAATCCCAACTGATACATATAAGACATAGCTTTTTAAATTTATGGTTCAAGTATATGCAAAAAAGGCATTAATTTTCAGCAATATAAAATTTTTAATGTGTAGTGCCTGAAGCTATGGTTTTGAACCTAAATTACATGTATTTACTAAGCCATATAGCTTGGCAACATGGAAAATGGAAGTGCATTTCAATTCTGTGTGCAGAGATTGCTATTACTAAAACCAGTTGTAATTTATAAGTGAGAAAAATAAAGCTTCAGATGGCAGATGAAGAGACACCTTTACTGACTCCATATACTTGACTGCATGAGGTGCATTTGTGGAAATAGGAAGCAAGTGCCGTATTTTAAGGAATTTCCAAAGTCAAGCTTCAAGGGGTAATAGAATTGACCTTTAATTTCAAAAATCACAAACTAACATTTGAGGGTACTGCACTTCCAAACTTTATTTAAAGCTTTGCTTAGCAATCAGTTTTGTAGCCGTATGGATTTGGGACCAGTGGGCGCTTTGGTTCCCCTGTTGCACCACAGACTTTTTCCCTTGAGCGCAGCAGACAGCCCTGGCCTCCTAAGGCTGAAGTGCTGCTGATTCAGGCTTCATCCAGCAGTGGTTGACCTGCCCTGCTGTCACTGTTTCAAGTCACAAGTACCTTTGTGCTCTGTTCCTCCTTAGAGTGATGGATGTGGTTGGTGGCTTAGGTTTCTAATGGGAGGGTTTTTCTTTCATACTTCAGAGTTTACTTCATAGTCTTCTGAAAGTTGAACTATTTTAACTGGCAGTTTTCTATTGGTCTCTTTGCTAGAGTATCCATTATGTGTTGCTGCAGTGTGTTATCTAAAGGCTGTGTCTTGAAATGCTCAGTGGGTGATTCTCTGCGTGTGTACTGCTCACCTTACAAAGGTGTTAAGGAAATACAGGCTTTGAAGGTATAGTTAGTGTAGAATTGATTCCACCCTGTGCTTCCTCTACCCGAGAAGTAAAGATTTGGTAGGGTTGCTGCATAGCATGAAGCAACATTCTCCTGTCCACGGTGATAGAACTTTGTTTCAGTACAGATTTGTATTGATGCTTTGCTCTTATGAGAAACTCCAACACACAAATGTCTACATTTATAACACATGCATTTTTTGTAAATCAAATTTCTTTCTCCTTAAATGGCCCTACCTGCTTTCTGACTGTAGGATGGTTCGGTCTTATTAATGCATAATATGTGTAAATTTGTACAAAAAGGCAAGAGATTTTTTTTTTTTTTCTTTTACCAGCTAGGCTCTGAAGATGATAGATTTAAAGATGATGCTCAAAAACACATCTCAAGTGAATAAGGCTTCTGTTTCAAGAAATAAAGCATATAGATTTAAGAGCAAATGCAAGATTAGATTTCTGGGGAGATATAATGTCTTTTGTTAGATTGTAGTGATATACTTGGGAAAACTAACACAGTTTGGGCAGCCAAAAACTTTTTGAGAGAATGAGCAGACTTCAAAGTTAAATACATCTTCAGAGCAATTATAGATAGGTTAATATCTATTTAGGATATTCAGGTGTTTGTCTATCAAACTATAAAATCCTAGATTAGCATAGACTTATTCAACAACTCATTTGAATAAATCTCATACATAGTACGTAGGGGTTTTTATGTTCTACAGATACCCAGAGTATTGTGTGTTAATTGTAAGCAGTTTGCTGTCATGCGTGTTGTTGTTTAGAAGTTAGAATGTTGTTTATAACTACACTTGCACTTGTTCCTGATTTGGTGAAGAGAGCTTTTCTTCCACAGTACTGGGCAATTTTTGGCACAGCCAAGCGGTCTTTTCTGAATTTATTACTTTGTCAAATGGCATGTGTAGGTACCAGGAGGCTATTTGGACAATTCAAAAGAATTTAAAATACTGCTGATACATTAAAATCTTAGATGACGCAAAGGAAAATAAGTATAAAAATTGTGCCTCCTCTTATTTCTCCCTTGCTTTCCTACGGAGGAAATGAGCTGCCACTTCTGTGACAAGATCTGGACAGAATATGTCCAGAAGACTATATGGGACCTAGCACAACAGGCAGATGATGGAATAGTCAGAGCTGTAGTCAAACTTAATGGTATATGTTCAGCATCATCGCAGGTAATAGTGAGGCAGAACACAAGTATGCAACCTTGTTTTTTGACTCTTCAAGAAATTGGTTTCCTATGTTTATTAATTACACTGGTGCAAAAGCGCTGAATTTGCTGATATAGGTATAGGAGTGTTGCCAAGAATGTGCTGCAATTTAGCACTGATTACCCAAAGGTAAATAAAAAGACAGTAGAAATGAAATCAGTAGAATTTCTAGTAGGTGTTCTTTGCAGCAGTGTTTTAGGGTGACCAATATTAGTATGGCTGATTGAATTTGTCTTTTCATGTAAAGATCCAGTTGTCTTGAGTCAGGATTGTAGTTGTGACTCTTTTTCTGTAAGTGTCTGAATATTGGCATTTAGATTGATAGTTAGAATCTTCTCAGATTAATTTATGAATGATTTCTTTAATATTAAAATTGTTCATATTTCTCTTAACTCTTCAGGTCCACTAAGCCAGTTGTAGATCTTCTGCTATGACCTTCTATAGGTCTTTAATGGGAGCAGTGAAATGTTTTTGTTCATCTGAATTTTGGGGTGCTTTAGCTTTGAATTCTTGGGTGTACAGCTTGGATTCTCTGGATGTGAGCGTTCTGTGACTAATTTGGGCAAGTCCCTTATCTTTCTTGGCCTCAGTGTCTTCATCTGTTGAACAAGAATAAAGCATGATGTTACTGCAAGGAGTAGTAATGCTAGTGTTTATGAACACCTCTAAAGGTTACAAATTCTTTCAAGGAGCAAAGTATCTTTGCTGATTTCATGTTAAGAAGAAAATTGTGTGTTTTAGAGGGTGGGGAAGGGTTTCGATCATCAGATGTCAAGTTTCATTTTATTTTTTGGCGGTGATTTACGCAGTAGTTGATCAGCAGCTGACTCCTCAGAGGGCACTCAGCAGGGATCTTGTATTTAGGAAAAAACCTGCTCCTCGCCTTTTCTCTCCATTATACCTTTCTTCCTTTGTTCTTTTGTTCTTGATTATGAAGGACATTTGCATGAAAACAAGATTTTGGTTTCTTAAGAGTTCATCTGCTCCTGCTGCTTATTCCCCACCTGGCCATAATCCTCCGCTTGTGACATCTCAATCGGTGGCCGTGCAAATGATTATGATGTCAAAGACAGGATTATGGCTTCAGGTGAGAATGAAGCAGCAGGAGCAGGTGAGCTCAGGAGAAAGGCACTTCAGAAGGGTCTCGCTAAAACTAAAAAACACGAGAGAAATGCAGGCACTATATTATACATGCTTATATAAAATACCTAGTGCATAAGCAAAAGGCGTCACAGCTTGTAAGTGACTGTTCCACACCCCTCTGTTGTAAACATGGTTTTCTTAGCTTAATTACGAGCTTTGATTAAAAAATACAGAAAAGATCAGACCCAAATTGTGGACTCTAAATGTGTTAGTGGAGTTCCCAGTGCGAGGGTAGATTGGGAGCAGACCAAGCTGAGTTCTTCTCTCTGAGTTTTTTTCATTCACACCCATTCCTGGGGATTCCCACCCTTCACTATCCCTTGAAGCAGTTTCCCAATGGGGCTTCTGCAGGATATCTCCTGAATTTTTTTGCCTGCAGTTGGAGTCCAGTGACCATAATTAACTTGTAGCTCTGCGGTCCTTCGCTGCGCTGAACACTGAGGGACGGATATTTGCTTAAGTAGCTTTACAGGTGTAAGAATTATAATTTAAGGCATGTGTCCGTATCTTAGTTATAACGCTGGGTGATGCAATTAAAAACGGAGGTCATATCTCTAAGTTATTAGCAAGTCCTAGAGATACTGCTAGGGGAGAGGGAAACACCTCCAGGAAATCAGCTTGTAGGCATCTACTTCTGAACTTGTTACGGTGAAGGTTGCCAACTTCTACTGGGAAACCCTAAGGTCATAAAGTTGAAATTTTGATGTTATAAAATCATTTTTTCCCTTTGTGCATCATTTCAGAAATGTCCTTTTATAGGTAGAGCATGGATTTCCTTTGAAGCTTTGAAATTGTTTTTTGCGTGTATTTTTTGGAAAGGGAACAATTTGTGATATCTTTTATACATATAATTCTGTCCCATGTCAGGACAAGGTGAAAACAGGAGTGAAAAGAGGAATTAACAGTCACAGTGTCAGACACTAGAAATCATCCAGTCTATAAGTTTGATATCTGAAGTACTTCCAGCTTCACAGAAACCATGAGGAGTGTGTTTTCTTCTGTTCTTTCTTTTCTTTACTTTTTTTTTAAGCAGAATTGAAGTAGTTGTCTTCAGGAACCCAATAATTAAAATTAGGAAGTTGGTAACATTTTTATTGCAGGCAATTCTAGTGGCAAGATTAACATGAGATAATCTTATCATAAAATAACCAGGCACCCTATGATGATCTGACACATGAGAGGCTGTGCAGAGCTGCTGGTCCCCTGAGGGCTGTGATTGTTTTATGGTTTTATCTCGTGATAGCCATGCTTCAGTTTTGCCCTTTTCTGAGACTTACGTACCGTATGTATTCCTCCCTTGTAAATTTGTAATTTAACACCACGCTCGGAAATGGCAAATCAGCATGGAACTATTAATCTTATCTTGTATCATGAAGCAGACACTGATCCAAGAGATGTGATTACTTTGCTGCTGGTCATTATCCAAGCTGGAAACTGAGCTTGGGCATTTGTATCAACAGTTCTGTCATCAGAAAGCAAAAAACTTCAGAAACAAAGTGAAATTCTATAATCCAGTTTAGTATTTCAAGTCAAAGATGTTGCATGTAAACTGCTTTTACTGGGCACTTAGTGATCAGCTGTGATATTAAAACCTTCACTTATACCCTGATTCTGCAGTCTCTTTTCCCAGTCATTAAAAACATAATAAAGGACCTGAATGTCAGGCATGAGGTCTTGAAATAATCCATAGGGATTTTAATGAGTTAGGGACAGTCGCCACAAGTTTGGAGCTTGCACGTGGATACCCGGTTGCCAAGTTGCTTTTCCATGTTTGGGGAGGGATGGAAACTGGCTTCTGTTCAGTCCCGCCGAACTGAGCCTGCTTTAGCTTGAGCTACCCTGGAAATAGCCAACTGCATCACCTCCCCTTCAATGAATACCTTGTGAACAAGAAATTCAGTTTTAATTTGTATTACAGTTTAGCTAAATTAAAGAGAACCCTTTTTTAAATGCCTGACTGAACCAGCGTATTTTGGCCTGCTTTTTTTCTTTACTCTTGGTCCTTCTTCCTTACTACTCACTCAGTTCTTCTGAAAAATTGCGACTTGCCATCTTTCTCATAGTTTGTGACACTCAAAAAGATTTTCTGTGTAATAACTTTATGGTTGGATTTGATCTCAAAGGTCTTTTGCAATCATAATGATTCTATGATAATGATTCTATGGGGGAGACTAAGGAGCTCTTTTTTTCTTTTCCATTAGGATGGTTTTCTACTCTACAACAATATTTGGAGTTAAAACTTTTTACTATCAAAAGTCCCAAAGAATTTTACAGATGCGGAAACTCTCGGTGAGATTTCTTCTGCGCTGAACGGGATGGTTCAACTCTGTTCCTCAAAGTGCTGAATTTTACTGTTGACCTAATTCTGCTTCTGTAAAAGTTGATACTGTGTGGTTTTAAAAGTTTTCAGTCCAAAAGCATTACTATTCTTTGAGTCCTGAGTCCAAGAAGGAGAGCTGAAGTGCAGCTCCTTCAGATGGAATAAGAAAGGCTTAAGCTTGGCAGTCCAAATACAATTATTAACTCTATCCAAAGAAGTGGCCTAGGAACCCAGATAGAGATAGCTTTCCCTGTCCATTATAATTTCATCATCAGAACCCTCAATTTGTAGCTTTAGTATCATGGACTCTTTCTGCTTGCCCCACTTGCATAGGCTGTCATACTAATTAATTTCTATGTTAATTACAGAAATCAGCAATGATAAATCATGCAAAAATACAAGCTTCTGCAATTTTTCCTGGTGGTTTTATTGTAGCACGTATATTGCGACCAAAATCATACATTAATTTTCCTCAATTTGAGACCAAATTTTTTGCTAATGAATGGCTGTTGTTAATTACCAAATTCATTGTAGTGGGAGCAATGAGTGCAAAAGAGGCACGTAGCACTTGCTCAGGTATAGTCAGTGCCCTGATGGTAGCTCATCACAGAGGTGGTTGAAGTTCTGGTTCTGTCTTGAAGTGTGCACATCTGTTCCAGTTGGAAGACACTGCATTGCGTGGGCTCAGAGTTCGATGCTGTTCCCCCACATCCTTAAATGAGAAGCAAGACAGTGTGTTGCAAACTATTACAGCAATTTAGACATATATACTACTTTGGGATATGTTTCTGTGCTCATGACCAAGGCTCAGTTTTGTAAAATATTTTCTCTTCAAGCTACTGTAAATACTGCTGGTGCTTGTGAGCATTTCTCCACCAAACCCCTATACAGATATCTGTATGTGGTTTAATTTGGTCTATCTGTCCAGATTGCCGTATCTCAGAATGAAGGAGATTCCCTTACAAGGTCACTGCTGCCCTGAAGTAGTGGAGGGCCTTTCAATTTATGCTTGGTCATGCCCTTTTAACTTAATGTTCTCCTTCACACAAGCTGTTAGTGATGGATGTCCATTCAGACAACCTAATGGCCTATGGTAACTATAGAAGAGCCTTTATATCAGTATTCTGCAGCTGAGACCCATCAGGATGGACTGTCAGACTGTTCTACACCACATCTAGGACCATTTTATGCGAATAATAACTGATACCATTGCTAAACTTTATGGCATCAAGCAGGACTATAAACGATCATTTCCATGGGTCAAGAGGAAGTTGATCTTTGTAGCTTGATGTATCAGAGGTCATTTTGCTCTGTCAGCTGTCTGCTTGCAAATACAAAACCCCCTGCCAAATGACCTCAGCTGCTGAAGAATCTCACACAATAAGAAGGTCTGCTGGTCTGTCCTCAGTATCATTTCAAGTATGTTGAGAGTATTCTGAAATCCTCATGGTGGGCATCAAAAGGAGACGGCTGGCATATCCTGGGGAATGTGAGGTTGCTGTTTGCTCCATGCCTGCTCTTCTTGCTTGATTCCCTTTTGTCTGCAAATTTTCATCACTTAACTTGCGTATCTGTTTTATATATTGCATGTCTGCCAATTAAAAGCATTTCATTTTTCTTCGCAATCACAGCATATAGGCCAAGAGGACCTTGAATTTCTGCGTTTAGGGAAGCAAGCCTACCAGTCTTGAGTGAGGTAGTTTGCATCTGTTGCTCAGCAGTCTCCGGGGCATCTGTCCAGTGTGGAGGCTGTCAAATATGGTGACAGATTATGAGATGTCATGCTGGGACTAATTTAGGAAGAGATTCTGCAGTAATTGGTATATTCTGCACAAGACCAAGCCACATATGTTCTCAGACAAAACCATCCCCCTCCTCACCAATTGTGGAGTGCCATTTGTGCTCCTGTGCACCTCCTACGCGACTGTGAACTCAGGCGTGGACTTCTGATCAGAAATCAGAGTTCTTGCTAATTCAAGAGTGTCTAACATGTCTCATTAAACAAATATATAAACTAACCACAGAAAGACAAAAGCAGGAGCTGGGAGCATAATCTCTATATAATATCTGCCCATGATGGAGTTTTGCTGATATCCAGAAAAGGCACTTAACCTTTTAAACTCCTTTGTAGTCAACTCTCCCCTAACACTCTACACTTCACTGTGTCCAGAATACGCATATTTTCTTGATTTTTTTTTCATTAATAGTTCTGATAAAAAATGCTATGCTTCCATGTCAATGTACTGCAGTAGGATAATCTATAATTTCCCCACTCTCTTAATTTAGTAATGTGTTCCTGGTAGCTTAGGGGCTTTGACATGCCAACATGTCATCTGCTTGAGGGTGGTTGCTTTACCTCTTTGCTTCATTCTTAGTAGAAGAGATATAAGTGGCCTCTTATATTCCATCTTGTGTTTACTGTAGGATGCTGTAGGGTAGAAGCATGCAAACTGTTACCTCGAAGCAGGTGAGACAATGAGTAGCTAGTGTCTAAGCCCTTAGACTGCTCTCCAATATACCACCCTTTTTTTTTTTTTTTTTTTAAATGCAGACAGGCCAAGAGCCATGCTTCTGACTTGACTCTTCTCAAGGACTTTGTTAATTTTCTGCTATCAAGACTGTTTAACACATAATCAAGAGGCTGCATAGTGTTCTGTCTTGCACTAGCTTTTGGGCAGTTAATGTAGCACTATGTACTAGTCGTTTTTTGATGAGCTAGTCTCGTTCCAGTCCCTGTTCTGAAGTGCAGCATCATTGCAAAATAAAAATTAGTTCTAAGCAGCTTTATTTTTTTTCTTATGTGAAACTTATTTGATGAGATGAAGTGAGTCAGCCTGTCTTTAATGGGATTGCATTGAAATGTCTGCTTACATGCAACTCCTGTTGTCATTCCTTGGCATGATCGTTACTTGAGGGGCAGATTAGAGGTCAATCAGCCAGAGCCACCGGGGCGCCCGCAGCTAGCCTCAGGATACTCCCTACAAATGTAAGATCAAAAGGGCAGACACATGAAAATTACTGTTTACTTTTTATGAATTATTTCCCAGAGATGGGATCATTAGCAGAATCTAAATGCTGGCTGGCTCTATTGCAAGGGCACTTCTGATGTAACGCGCTCACTTGGGCACACCTTTCTCTTCTCTTAGAGTCAAAGGATTTTCTGTTTTCGCTTCTGTGGGATTTCTGTATTATTTAAATAACCTTCTGCTTGTATATTTTTCCACAACGTTCTGTCTCTGGTCATGCTTTAATTCCAAAAGATTTCCATTTTTTCCTTTGTTTTTTGCCACAAAGATATTTCTGGGTTGGTATTTGCATTCAGGAGATACAAACACTATATAGCAGGAGATAACTGTTGAAGTAAGTAAAACTCTTTGCCAATCTTTCTAACAGTGACTGTCACTTAAAATTCATCACTGGTCAAGGGGTACCACAGTTATCCCTATGGTAAATACAGGGAGAAGTTGATATTGGCTGTCCTGGTGAGATGCATGTTGGCAAATGCTGATGGTTCAATGTCTGTTCCTACCGTGGTCTTCACACATCAAACTCTACACGTTCTTGTCCACATAAGTTTCTGGCTTCTGTTTGATCACAGTAATCAGGGCTACTTCCAAGGGTCACCCTATATTTGCCCTTTTCTCTTGTGCCAGAAACTATGAAAGCAAGTCTTCAGAATTCAATCAACATTTTTTTCCAGAGAGACTGGGAGTAGCTGAGAACATGTGTAGCCCCTAATACACTAAACTTGTGATTCTGAACAGAAAGCTGTTTGCTTTTTAAAATAACTCTGCAGAAATTACCTTGAAGGATCAAATACAGGATGATATTACTCCTTAATGAAAACCAGTATGAACTTTCCTATTATCATCCGGTATGTTACCACTGGCTAATGTGAAATAATCACGTGTTGCCCAGTATAGGAATGAAATTAAATCTGGATGGTAAGTACAATAAAAGCCCTTACAGCTAGTTTTGTATGTTCTTAAAATGTGTATTGGGAGATTATGTAGTTGTTTTCTCTACCACACCCACATTTTACTTATAAAGTTATGCTTTTTGTTTTTTAAGTTCCTTATAGCATACCTCTTGTCCCCAAAGGCTGAGGAACAGATATTCAGTGCTGTTATTTTATCTGAATGCTTTTGCTGCTTAATCTGGCTAGACGATTTGGACAGGTGTGTTTTATTTACTCAGCTTGATATTTTCTCAACTTCATTACTTTTTTAGTATTCATCTTGACAGCAGCAGCTAGCAAACTTCTTGCTACTGTTCAAAAGGACAAACTGAATGGTTTCCATCTTCCTCTTACTGATGCGCAGAGCTCAGGAAATTTTGAAATCCTTGCCAAGTAGCAAAGGCACAAAGGAAACCTATGTTTGGATCAGTGGGGTCATTGGGACTGAAGAAGCAGATCTGGAATTTTAGTACAACAACATTCAGAAAGCAGGGACACAGAGTCTATAGAAATGAGCCACTCTGTGTTGCCTTGTGCTTTTGCTACTACTGTAGCTCCCCTGGGCCCAGTACTCCAAGACACAGTTGAGATAACGTGGTTTACGCTTGAACAGAGCTGCACTGAGCGTCAGAAGTTTTCCTCTCAGTTCCACTGTGAGTTTTGGACTTTCTTGGCTAGGTCAGTGGTCCATCTGCTTCCTTCCAGCCACAAAACGGTGCTCGTAAGCTCCTGAGCTGTCTCAGAGCCTTCTGAACTGCTTTACAGGTGGGATGTGACATACAATGTGCTATGCATTCATCAACCATACTTTGCCCTGAGGCAGAATCCCATGACTAAATTTTCTTCAGTAAAAGTTTGTCAAATACTTTAAAATATTTCTAACCAAGAGATTCCATAAAAATCTGATGTAGCTTTTTTCTTAAATGATTTTTTCCAATGCTTTTTTTCTCTGTTATCAGCTTAGAGCAGGTATCCAAAATCTGGATACATTTTTTTGTGGAAGTTCCCCCAGTGCAGTCAGAGTAGAGTAGTAGTGGACATCCCTTTTCTACACCAGGACCATGAAGTGTGAGGTACACCTGTCAACCAGTAACTGTTAAATTAACATTTTCATTTTCCTGTGTATAACCTTATCTTTACAGACAGGTGTATATGTGTTGGGGAGAGGGGCTATTTTTGGCTCTACTGTAGCAGAGCCTGGAGGTAATGAGTTGTGTGTAGTAAATCTTGCTTACTCCATAATTTGCACTACATTTCAAATTAGGGACCTAAATTAGGGTTAGTGTCAGGTTTGCTCTTTTGGTATGTCCTAATTCTGTTTTAAAAGCACATAGCTAAGGACTTTAGTATGTTTTAGATTCAGTGCTTGTAAGTTATACTAAAATCCCTAAGGGAGCCAAAATAACTTATTAAAACCTTGCAAATGTTTTTGACTGCTGCATTCTATTATTTTCTATTCCAATGGTAGCTTACAGCCTCTGCTGCTGATGGGCGGAGGAACACAAACCTCCAGGGCCCATTAGACTTAACTTGTTTACTGCATTGATATCTATATGTTAAATGACAAGAGAGTTCAGGTTATTGAATAATTTAAAATTCAGCTCTAATTGGTGTCATATGACCTGGAAAAGGCCATGGATGACGCCAGGAGCATGCTGTGAAATTCTTATAAATAATTCATAAATTAGATCATTCATTTGCCTGGATGTCTTGTTAAATGCAGAAGTTTGTAAGTAATAACTGATGATATAACACCTATAAATATTTAGTTCATATGCTGGAAAGTAATCTACCTTGATGATCTTCTAGCAAAACCTGCCAGAGTCTGAGAGTTAATTGCACTAGAGAGAATGCACTACATTTATTTGGGATGGGGCTTTGGCAAGGCGCACTGTGCAGATGTTGCATTACGCATTCTCTATCAGCTAGACAACTATTCTGTGTATGCCCATGTTAAAAATGCAGCTCATCACTCTTCTGCCCTTATTTCACATGAACTCCAAATGCACTGGGAATTGGTAGTGACCTGCTCTGCTCACAAATAGTATAGTTTTTGAAATATTTATCTAGGTCTTAAACTACTGATTCCTCAGTAAAATAAAGGGCAGAAGTAAAAAATTGAAGTCAGAAGATTGTGATTTTTCGTTTTTATAATGTTGGCAGCACACTGAATGTTAAGTTAGACCTGGTGCTGTCAAGATGAGTATATTTTTCTGTAGTGCAAACAGGTCCGCTAAAGTTTTGTTTCTGAAAGCAAACATGTTTGCTTAATCTTAGTAGTCACCCATTGCATTGCTATGTGTGGCTAGCATTGGGTTTACCAGGCACTCTGCTTGCTTCCAAGGCTTCCAGGACTCACATCTGGACATCTTCACCTCTCAGTGCTCATTTTATTTCAGGTTTCTTGGAATGCCCTGTTATTAATGGCTGCCTGGTGTAAAACGAGTTTGCTGCTCTGAAATGGAAACGTTTGTTAGAGAATATCCACTTGTGTAGCTAGAGAGAAGGGTGGCATATTTATGAGCACTAGATATGCACTTAAAGCTGAGTGCCACCAAATGCTCACGTGCCACCCTGAATGCAGGGTTTCTGTGCACCTGGCATCCCCGTTCAAGCCCTCTTAACAAAGAGGAGAAAAAAGGGAAGGCAACACAAATGTAGGAGGTGTTCCTGTGCTGTCAGTTAGCAGCTATAGATTTGCCTTTTTGTGATGTGATCCTAGCTTTATTTATTTATTTTTGCTGCACCTGTTTGGGATATGGAGTTCAGTGCGTTTTTATGGGGAAAAATATGGGCTTGTGACTGTCATTTGCATGTTCTTTCTTTCAATTGAGACTGCTGGTTTTATTCAGGGGAATGTGGCAATCATGGCTGTACATAATCTCTGCAGAAAACAATGTTTTATTTCTCGCTTGAAAAATGGTCAGCTAACCTTCTGCTGCATTTATCCTCGCTCCTGAGGGAGGCAGTTGCTGAACTGAGCACTTTGTAATGGCTTATGTTAGGTTTCTTGTGGTAAAGATTTTAATAAAAGTTTTTATATATTTTATAAAAATATTATTCAAAAACATAGTAGACATGAATAGATACTAATTTTACTTAATCTTTCCTTTTTTACATTCATCTTGGTAGATTCTTACAACATCATGAAAAGAATAGCTCTTTAATACTAGCTACGCACTTCAAATACTCTTTTAGTTTGAAATAGATTTCTGTTGGGCAGATCTCCTGCTTGAACTTATTTATATTATCACTTCATTCTAGTGATAAAAGCATGTGTTTATATTGTTGAACTGAGTTTCCCTGAGTAGAGACCTATCCATCAGCAGTGCACACAGAGTACCAGGTTTAGGATGTCTGCCCTAGGGAGTGTGTTGCCTACCTCACTTGTACATGCCCTTGACACCCTTCTGGGTACCTCCAGGTGTTGTAGTCTCTCATCTGTTTAGAAGAATTCATTTCATCTTTAAACATTCTTTACTTATGTTTCTCTTCTGCTAGCTGCTTCTGTTCATTCCTGTCTTCCTTTAGGCTCCCTGCTCTGTTCTGTACAGCAGAGTAGTCTTGAACTAGCATGTACTTCCCTGTATTGCTCCTCCACCAAAAGAAATCCCAGAGCTGGAAGTCCAGGTAAGGACATTGTGCTCAAGATGCCATTGACAGCAGTTTTAGTTCATTGCTGCTTTTTCTGTATTCAAATATATTTCAGGTACAAACTGTAAAGCCTGGTACTCTAGGTTAAACTCTGACTCTGTTAACATCTATAGGAATTTTGCTGTTTACCTTAATGAGACAATTTTCTCCTCAGGTGTGCACTGGCTCTCGATTTAGTTCACAGAGTGCATGACTTCTCGAGTTAATGATTTTCGGCTGCTGCTTGCACCTTTTTTTTTTTTACGTGCAGGGCTACTAGGGAATTCTGCGGGGTTTTTGCCTGTGTTGAGTTTGTGGGATCTCATCTGTGCTAGCTCATGAGGCCTCCGCGCTGAGCGGAGCCGGCAGCTGGCGGCTGTCGCTCTCCTCCCAGCGCCCTGTGCTCACGCTGCAGAGCAACACGCACCTCGCGGCTGAGAGGGATTTGCAGATGTGGTAAAGCCGCCTGTATAAAACCCCAGTACTGTTTGTTTGCAAGGAGCTTTAAGGAGCGAATGTGCATTTAGGCTCTGTTCTGACTCCCTCAGCAGGTATTCGAGGGATTGCAGTAGACTTCACAGACCTCCCCCCCGACTTTTCTTTTAATCTTTCTGGAAATCATTTTAGCTGTTTTCTTGATAACTCTTTTTTTTTTTTTTTTTTTTNTTTTTATTCTGTATGTCACATCTGACCAAGTCCTATTAACTCCATATGTTGCAAGGAGCAATCTGAGGTTGTTTGTTTGTGTAAGCTTCTATTATAGGAAGTGGTGTCTTTAAACACCATACAGCAAGCACGGAAGGGCTCCACGGAGGGGAAAGCACAGCTGTTCCATCATGGTCCGTCATGGTTTCCACGTGTCCCACAGGCAGCATCTTTCTTCAGCTCATCTTGTGAAAGTGCCTAATTCCTTATGCTTGTGCCTCCTTAGACTCACAGTAGTAGATGAGTCTCTATTTTTTCCTCTCTTTTCCCTCTCACCTGACCCACATCTTACAGATTTGTTATGGCATGCTCTAGTCTCCTGTCATCCTTCCCAAGCGCAAGTGTCAGTCTTTTTTCCACTTGTAGGTTTCAATTAAACCTTTAAAAGAAAACACAAATTACTTAAGAAAATGCTGGCTTGCTTCTGAATAGCCAATGGTTATTTTTCCTTTGGGGCTAGACCCTGCGAGGTCCTGAGCACCTGCTAAAGGTGTGTGAGATTGGAACTGGGTGTCACTGTACCTGATGTGATCTCCTTCATCTAAAGAAAAGGGAAAAAAAAAATGCTTACATGCCATGACATTAATGAGAATTTTCCCCCCTGCAAACAGACTGTAACTGTGAAATAAAATTAAAGTTTCGCTACCTTGTTATGAAGTATTTAAATGTCAACGCCATTTCTGAGACCATCAGGGCAGTTTTAACGGCAGTCAAGGTCAACAAATGCTAACTGGTACCTCTCTTTTAGGGCCTTAATAGAGTCTTAGCCATGAAGTTAATTTGTGATTTGGACCTTTATTCTTAAATCTGCTCCTGATGATTATTTTGTGCTATCTTCATTCATGTGCTAAGATTTCTTATCATTCTCCTGTCTCTTCAGTCAAAAAACCAAACTATTAAATATATTAAAAAAAATCAGTTATTCTATTTCCCTTTTTATTTCTTGCCTACTTTTGTTTATGGGCTGGAGGAAAACTTAGTATGTGTTTTCTGTAGACCACCCTATTCTGTCAACTCTAACAGGATCCTTTAAGAATACCCTCACATCTCCTCCCATCTTCTGTCCTGGGTGTTTAAAAAAAATAGATATCTTGAAACCCTTTTTTCTGTTGTTCCCCCCAGTAGTATCTTTGTAAAAGCAGGTGAAGTGGGATGTGAGAGGCAGAATGTAACCATGGGATTCTCTTACTTTCCTTTTTCTGTTGCTGGTCATCTCTGTGTGTTGTCTAGTTTAGATTACAAGGTCTTTGTAGCCTTTACTTGTCTAGAAATAGTGCAGAAAAGGATGGCACACTACAAATAATAAATAACAAAAGTCTGTCTTTTTGGCAGCATGTTGCATTTCTGCGCAGTTGCCCTGCCAGCCCCTCTGACTTTAAAATATTTTCATGTCCTGCACTTTTCACCCAGTCCATGCACCTGACTTTCCTTAGACATTTAGTACTGACATTAATGCAAATGTCTCCAACTCATGGGGCCCTTTGGGGCAAGACATGACATCCATTGCTTCCTGTCATATGGTGGAGAGGATGTTTTGTTTTTTTGTATCCACAAATCTGGAAAAAATAAAATATCAGTATTCAGATGCTAATCTACATTAATTCATATTCTGTGAAGACTACAGGAAACTTGTAATTGGGTGCCTTGAAGGGCAGCAGAGTATATTTGGGATTTGTTTATTTATATATAAAAACAAGTATTTAAATAATACATATAAACATTGCATAGATTTGGATTACATCTCTCTCCTAATCCTCGCTGTGCGCTGACTTGCATTCTTAAGTTCTAGGGGTTTGGGGCTTCCTGGTTTTCTTCCACTGCATATGGGCAATACCTAAGCATTTTGTATGCATTTTGAGAGTATAAATAATATTTTTTCTACCCATCAATGATAACCAAATTTTATTGCTGCTAAAGTGGTTTAGTTTAAACAAACTTGGTTTATCTGATTAACAAGAAGATTTTTGTCAAAGCTCTCAAAACCTGGGGGAGTTTAAATTCAGTATTATTGAACTTAATAGACAGGTGTAGAAACAGGAACGTGAATGGCTGAATCCCTGTTATTCTGAAGCGCGTAACAACTCAAATGCTGAACTGCCTAGATGAACCACAGTGCAGAGATACTCCAGCATGGAAGTAGGATTTTGATGTCTGTTGCATAATATCCACAAGTATAACAAAACCATTAAAATTTCCTTGCACTGGGTTGACAAATGTGAATTATGGTTGCTTTTTTTCTTCAGAATTTTATCAGAGTGTAATCACTTGCCCAGCTTAATTGAAAAATCACTTACGTTTATAGCAGAATTTAAACATGTTTTGTATTTAAATGACAGCTTTTGATGTACAACCATTTTTTACTGAAAGTAGTTGGTTTTTATCTGTGTTTCTGTAAAGATATTTCAAAAACTCTCATCAAATTTCCAGCGGTAAGTAATATCCCATTCAGTGCAAGGTGAAATGTTTTACATCAAATCTCCTGCTGTGTAATGGCCAATCAAAAAGTATTTATAGTGTCTGAATGGATTTTTTGGCACAGTATTCAAAATTAAACATTTTCAAACATTAACATTTAATGTTTTTGCCACTCTTCAAGTTGATTTTATGTAACCCTAGATGCTCACAACTACTTGATACTCAGAAGCGACTCATTTTACGCTGAGGATCCTGCAGGCAGTAGTTTTACATTTATTGCACTTGTGTAGATGGAATGAAATGTAGATTTGATACCAGACTTGTTTCTGTCTTTTGATAAACGTGTTCTCAAATTGGGCTGTATGTCCATCAACATGATGCAGCAAGTCTAATTCTGAAAGAATATGTTCTCCCTATGAAATTAATGGGCAGAGATATACGTTTTTTAATTCACCAGAAATTGTTCCTCTTATTGCAGGAATCCTGTAAGAAGAGCGCATGCCAGCAATGGTGTTTGGAGCTAAATGGTTCCTATCTAGGTATGATACGACCACAAACTTCTTATAAGAACAGTAGTGCATCAAAGGCTGGAAGCCCAGGCCATGTTGCATTGTCCCAGCCTTGCAGAAATAATTGTGATTATGGGACTGAAATCCATCATAACCATCCAGAATGTCTCAAGGAATGTCCGTTGGACAACGGCTTGCACAGAAAGTGTAACAATATGGTTTCCTCAAGCAAGCAAACAAGCTCTCACCGTGTGAAACCAGCCGAACCCACAGAGCAGAAAAGAAACGAATTGCAGAGCCCATGCCTTCAGCACAAGAGTCACTGCTGCACCTTTAGGCATGGAGGAAGCCCAGGTAACATCCAAGAGAGCCACCACATCATCCCAGTGCCTAGAAGACCTTCTGGACCAGTTCACAGCATCAGTGATTATTCTAGGCTCTCTCGAGCTTCTGGGCGAAACAGCAATGAATACGGTGGA
Organism: Crypturellus undulatus; assembly: GCA_013389825.1. Taxonomy (NCBI): domain Eukaryota; kingdom Metazoa; phylum Chordata; class Aves; order Tinamiformes; family Tinamidae; genus Crypturellus; species Crypturellus undulatus. The sequence goes on from VWPW01011964.1 coordinate 65,016, forward strand.
TCCACAGAAACAGAGGAAGCTAAAAGGCTCTCTGAAGAAAGAAAACAACAGCTTCTTCTGCAGAAAATGGAGCTAGAAGTCGAAAAGGAGCGGCTCCAACATTTGTTGGCAAAACAAGAAGCAAAACTACTGCTAAAACAACAGCAACTCCACCAGTCCCGTATGGATTATAACAGGTGATTTTTGAGGTTGATAGTAGTTTAAAAAAAATCTAAAACTTCTAATAAAGCTGTAGACATTGGCAGCAGTTAAAGTGGGGGAATGAAACAGAAATTCAATCTAATAATGATTTAGAGGAGAGGATGCTTTTTAGTATATTAGAATATACTGTTGGGAAACAGCAGGGCAACTGTGGAAAGCAGCAGAGGAAAACAGTATGTGGTAGGAAAAAAAGGTGGAAGAAAAGCAGTGCTAAAACACTAGGTAGGAAAAGAAAAACAGTAGAAAAAAATGAGACTAATATTAGTGCAGGCACTTTTTAAAGGAATGTGGACATTAGGCAAGAAAGCACTTTGAGCGTGGAGGATGGAGACAGGGCATTTCCTCTCCTTTCCCGAGTGGTCAGTTCTGAAATTCTGTGTAGGGTCTGGGAGCCCTGTCCTTTACAGAAACAGCTTGTTCTGTATGGAAAAAGAAGGGAGGCCTGTGAAGCAAGGAACATCTTCCTTGCTTCTGTGTTTGTGCGAGAGAGGATGCCAAGGCTGAGGCACAACACGTGCTTGAAACCAGAAGAAGGGAAAGGCAGTGACCATAAAAATAAACATTCAAGTTTCTTGCAGAAGGTGAGATGAGACTTCTTGAAAATGTAAATGGTGACTGGTGATAGAGAGGAACTGATATACTGCATCACCTTATGTAGGCTGGGGAGGCGGGGAGAGAAGGGAAGAGCATTAAAGCTGCAGAAGTGAGCCAGTGTAATGCAGCTGAGTACAAGGGTTTCCACATTAGGAAGGGAAAACAGTGGGGAAAATGTAGCAGATTTTTAGAAGAAGCTGTAAGAGGGTTTCAAAAGAATGCTGATTTAGATACTGTTTTAATATGGTAACTGCTTACAGCATCCCACAAGAGTATGCGTTGCGTGACCCACTTCCTACATGCACGTAGTACAACCACCACAGAGGAATATAGCACTTTTCTGTTTCTTGATCCCAGCCCTCCAGTTACTTTGCAAACACTAAAAGAGAACGCTGAAATTGAGCTGGTCTTTAATATGACTTTTTGGACTCTATCTTAGATGGAAAGGAGCGTGTTTATTTAGCTTTTAAAATGCCTGTTTTATCAGAGGCAATCACAATTCTGTGTGTGTTGAAAATGGCCGAGGTCACAAACAAAGGATTATGACTTCAGGTGATAAATAAGCAGGAACAGATGGATTCTTAATCATCAAATACCTTAATTCTAGGCATGTGTCCCTCTAATGAAAAACAAGTAGAATATGAAGGACATACAGGCTGAGCTTTTTTTCCCCCCACGTAAATGGATAATTTTAAGCCTTCTGTGAGGTATCATCTGCCCCCCAGAAAGGGACATTAAATATCTCTACAATAACGTTCCTGTTAATGTCATTGTGTCTAATTTAGCTATTTTTTTTTTCTGAAAATTTTAGTGTTTCACAGAGCTGTAGTTTTACAGACCTTTGAAAGGAAATCATATGTGATGACTGAGAGCTCAAGTGGTGTTCATACTCTTTCCAGAGATGGAAGTAAATGCATATTTGTTGCGTTCTTGCAAAAAAATCAACTAAAAATATGTGCTTGCTCTTAAAATATATATTTGTATATTATATGTATGCTGTATTTATATATACAATATATGTATACAATACACATATATACACATATATTTTATATATATAAAATATACACATATTTTTATTTAGAAGTAAATGTTTGATATTTAAGGGTGACTCTCTTAGACATCACCGTTTTGTTTCAGTTCTAGCTATAGGATAATATTATGCACTGCGGACAAAAAAAAAATGTTTAACTAAGCTCAAATACCTTTTGCTTCAATGTCAGGAGACTTTAACCTAGCTCATTTCTTACAGTCATTGACAGTTAAAACCAAAAACACAAAATGACAACAACAAAAATACACCTTCCTAAACTAAAAATGTATATTTTTGACTGACCTTCTGCATTGATAGTGTCCTGTTTAGGACATGAACTGCTGACACTATTGTCTTTGAATCACAAGCAGGAGGTCTGACCATTTGCAGTTATTGGCCACTAACTCTTTATTTAACAAGAATATGAACGGAATCTTTTTATTTTGGCCACAATGCATCATAACTGCATTGTAATTCCCCACATTTCCATATTTAGTTCAAGTGAGCAACTTCAGTTGCTCTTTCTCTTCATGTGGCATATCTGCTCAGCTGTCAAAAACAGTGGGGTGGGTGCAGGGAAAAGGAACAGTCAAACTGAATGGATGAGAATTCTAGAAATTGCAAAATATTATTTCTTATAAAAAAGGTTGCATCTGGATGAGTCCTGGAAGCAGGATTTTATTCAAATAAAAAGGGAAAGCTATTTTATTGCCTGCACTGGGGAAAAAGGTGTTGTTCTCCATTAAAACTGACTATCATCTGTGGGCCTATAGCTTCTGGAGGCAGACCCATCTTCTGCATTTTATGCAGCTTTCATGAATCCTTTGTGCTCTGGTGCTGCTAAAGTTGTAAGCTGAGCCAAACAGGAGTGTTTGTTAATGGATACTGTGACCAGGCATTCAGGGGACCAGGTCTTTTGAAACCAGTAAATTAAATTCTTCCAATTCTTTTTTTCTAATGGTAGCCCTCAGATGTGAGGCACTGGATGTAAGGCACCTTTCCAAAAGACAAGTACTTTTGAAAACTTGAGAACAGTTATGAAAGCTTCTGCATTTAGCATGGTTAAATGCCTTATTTCTGGCTACACAACTTAGCATGTTGTGGTGAGTTTCCAGCATGATGATTTCACCAGTTGCAAAGCCAGTTACCTCTGTTTTTGCAGGCTGAAAGGCCAAGAACCTTGTTTGGAAGATGTTCCTATTGGTGAAGCACCAGGAGAGCTTGGTTTGATGATGAATGGCACCGACGTGGGACTAAGGTAATTCTTCTCTTTGCTTTTAAGTATTTGAGTGTTAATTTATGCTCTTGACTCTCTCTGCTATTGACTGCACAGTCTATGTGTTTATATGTTCGTCCTTTTCTCCCAAGACCCCAGCCCTTGGGTTTGTGTGTTCAGTGCTGAACTCTTGCTACACAAGATTTGGGAGTTTTACTTCTGGTGGTAGTCTCTGATTTTGTTTGTCATATTTGTTATTTATCATTTAAGATGAGAATATCTTTTTAGTCTTCTTTTGGATCTGAGGTAGCTAATATATTTATGTGCCTTTAACTTGTAGATAAAAGTGATTACAAGTAAGTTTCCAATGAAGTTTTGTTACAAATCTTTTAAATGTAAAAATCTTCTACTACTGTGGGGTTTCATACTTTTTAAAACTACAGTACTGCACCTGTACTTCAGAGTAATCAGAGCCAACTAGCAATGAAAGAAGTGGGAAATAACTGAATTAAGCTAATATTTAGTTTTATCTCAATTTTGCATGCTATTAAACTCTCATATGAACATATTATTACTGTTTTCCTTATTATACCTCATTGTATTTCCTATTACCACCAAAAGAAGATGCTGGCATATTAGAAAAAAATGAAAAATGGGAATTATAATTTGTTTTTCTCTCTCCTGGAAAAAGTTACAAATTCTTGTTCTGTGTTTTAACTGTGGTGACTAAAGAATCCCATTGGAGTAGGTGGTCTTTGAATGGCTCCTTCCTTAAAGACAAGAGAAGCCTTTATAATAATATGCTCTCCTCTCCCCTTCAACTATAATAATACTGGAAGAAGTGTTTATTTATAAACCGAGGGTCAAGTGGTGCCTTTATGTTTCTTTTTAACCTCAATTGATATTGATTTTGTTTGTTTGTTTTGGATTTTTCTTTTTGAGCTCCCTGTTCACTGAAAAGGGAAAGGTCATTTTCTTCAGAACAACACGAGGTGTTGGAATTCTTGTTGCTTAACTAGGTGCTCAGCTGCTATGCAGTCCTGGCATAATCCTCACTGTATTCTGACTCGTTTGTTTGTTTGTTTTATTTTTACAAAGACTGCAGTGATTAACATATGATCTCTAACAAAAGAATCTTCACTTATTTAATGTGCAGTAGTACTGAGCTCCTTAGAGGAAAAATGTAACCTAGAGCATCCATAGGGCTTCTTGGTGACAGTTTGCCTAAAACCTGCAAAAACCTATGTAGCCTAGGAGGTAAGAAAAAGAAAACTTGTGCCGTTTACAAAATGAGAGTTCCAGATTTCTAAAGGTTCTGCATCCTCTCTGCATTCCCCTGGTTAAACTTAGTGTAATTTTTCAAAGTTCGGGTGCGTTCGTGCAGTCCCAAGCTGCTATGCCAGCTGGTTGCAAAGTTTGGCAGCAAAGCACTTGCAAGTTTTTTTCCTCTATGCCGCCTTCAGCTTTGCAAAGGTTACCAGATGAATGCTCCGTAAATAATTTACTCTAATGTAAGGCTGAAAGAGGCTAAGGAAGACAAGTCCATTTGTCTCTCTTATGCATTTGAATATGTAAGCAATGTTTTCTTCAATATGGAGAGCAAGAGTGTGCAAGTGTGTGGCTGGGGCTGAGAAAGGGTAAAGGGGTGGGACAACTGTATTGACTTTGACCAATCTTTTCCTTTTTTCTTCTCTTTTTTTTTTTCCTCTTTCCTGTCGACCTTCCAAAGGGTCCTTGTTGCAGAAAGCGCTATCAGAAGCATCATGGAAAATCAGTCCTGTCTGACCTCTAGCTCGTACGTGAAATCTGCTAAAGCAAAACTCCCAGTGTGTCACTTGCTTTGAATCTTCAAATTAGCAAAAGTTAGTTTAGATATATCCTGGAATTTAAAAGGAAATGGTGAAAGTCCTTAAAAATATTAAACTCGCTGAAGTGCGGTACTGGAGTTTAGAAGTAAAATAAATAATATAATCAAGGACTGAAAAACACAGGGTTTTTTATAATTAACAGCTCATTTTGAGTTAATTATCTACAATTACGAAAATCTAATTGCAATTTATTCTCTACTATCTGTGGGAAAAATTGTAAGCAAGGGAATGTGCATCACTGGCAGGCATAAATGCTATAGGATGGGTACAAATAATAGAGAAGCCCTTAATGAAAAACAAAAAGCAAATAGGAGTGTGCAGCTGTGCCAGGCTATTGAAAGGTAATTGTAGTCAGAAATGAGATATGTACTTTAAAAGGCATCTTGTCATCTCCTGTAGGGATTAATTTGGGCCTACTTGAAAAAAAAATAAAAAAAATCCACGAGCAAATACAGAGCAGAGCTTGATCTTTGTTTCCGTTTTTGGTTTTAATAAGCTGATTTTTGAAAGGGGGAACTTTTGTCTGGGCGGATACTTCAAATCATAGCCAGCTTTGCTGTTTCCTCTTCCATATGTCCCACTGTGTTTCACACGTCCTCGTGCGAGGTGCAGCAGGGTTTAATGAGGACGGTTTTCGGCAGCTCGGAGGGCTCAACAAGCCCGCTGCAGATTTTCAGCAGTGGCGGTAGTAACTTGTACAGTTAATGGCAAGGTGTCGCATTGTCCGTGTAATTCCTTTTCAAGCCTTCCCCACTGTGAAAGCCGCTTTAAAATACTCAGAACTGTAACCTGGTGTGTTGGTTTAGTACCAAATGGCCTTTCTACAAAGCGTTTTCTGTCTCCCAGGCGCGGCTGCCTGTTCAGGAGGATCCGTACACCCGGCATCTGCTCTTGTATGTGCTCCTGGTGCCTGCCTCTGGGAGAGGAATTTTAGAATAATCTGCTGTTCTCTCCCTTGTTTCATCTCGCCTCTGAATCTGGGTGCCGTGTGTCGTGGAAATAAGCCCTGCTTAATAGCACCAGCTACAGCAGATAGGAGTTTGCTGTTTTGCAAGTATCCCTCTGTAGATAGTGCTGGGTGGCTAAATCTTAGTGCAGAGCTGCCGTTCTCAGGTTTCCTGCAGAGCTCTGCCCACCCTGCCCTTCACATCCCTTGCTTGGATTTTGCACTGTCCTGCCGGCATATCCACCCTGACCTCTGTGAGCAACACCTGGATACAACAAGCAGTAAATGGGGTTTATTGTGATCCAGAGAAACTCTTTCAATGTATCCCACCTATTTAAAGGATATTTTTTTCCTAGAGTAATAACGATTTTCAGGTGTAATTTGTCACCTTTCACTTAACTGAAGGCTTTTTATGCTCGTGTGCTTCATTCTGTGTCGCCAGTTTGTATTTTTTCCTGCTTATATTTTTAGTTAGTTGAAAATATCAAGTACAGAATTTGGTAGCACTTTCCTGCTATTTGAGTGTTCATTGCTATGGTGATAGTTCCAGGAGGGAGTGCTATCAGGAGTCTTTTAGAAGATTTTTTGTTTATGGTGCAGCTCCTTTTATTATCTTGCAAGTGAAGGTGACAATTATCTTTTGCTTCTTGTTCAACATTGTTACACACACACATTTTCTGAGGCTTGTTAGGCATTTCGGTATCTTTCTATGGTGGTATGCAAGCATGATTCTGCTTTTGTGTCCAAATATTCAACACAATTAAATATAAATGCAGAAAAATGCAGCCTTGCAGCTCCCCCTGCTGTTCCAGGCACATGCTTGTTTATGTCACAATCTCCCCCCGGCTATTTTAAAAATATGATAAAAATCCTGTGTGAGTTTCCAGTGCTGCCACCTTGGATATCACTTGCACCATCCCTGCTCTTTCAGAGGCAAACAGTGTTCACAAGTTGGTGGCAATGGCAGCACCCATTTTGTTCCATATTTGGTGTATTTTTTTCAGTCCTTCTCGGCAGTGATAGGTATCACCTCCGATCACCACGTCCTGAACCTCTGAGCCAATTCACTGGGGCAGAATTTGCTTTTTGCCTGAGACCTTCAAACTTCAGTTCCTCTGCGAGTTCTCCTTGGTCTCTAGAGCTGTAGCTGCTAACCTGATGCAGTGTTCAGGCAACTTTTACGAATTTATTGAATACAGTTTTGAGTTTTTTCATCTCTTCCCTATTTTGAAGTTTCGCAGACTGGCACATTAAAAGGGACTGGAATCAACTGTGCTTTGCAAATGGCTCATAAAATATGTGTATCTGGCAACTGCCTACCCACTTGTTAGTGTTCCCTTTAACACTCAAACTCCTTTTCTCTGCCAGAGTGTTTTATGTAGAAGTTTGTATCATTTTGAGATGGGATATTTGCAGAGCAAACAGTTGCTTGGCCAGTAAAAAAGTGCTCACAGATCTACCAAAAGTGCAAACATAGAATTAGTGGCAGATAGGAATTTTTCTTTCACTCGTGCAGTAGTCTGGATATATATAGCCACAGCATCTCTGCAACAGATGGCTACTGTAGTCGACTGTGACATAACCAGAGTGTATACACAGAATTAGCTGTATATTTTTTTTCTTCATTAGTGCCACGTGAATACTCTAAAGGTAGTAAGTTTCCTCGTTCAGGATGAAGAATTTTGTACTGACATGATAACTAGAAGTTTGTTGCTAAACGGTAGGGAAGGAGGGAATTAGAAGTGCAGGATATATATAGAAATAGATATATTTTATATATCAACATATATATATAGAGAGAGAGAAATATATTTTTTATTATATATAATATATTTTTTAAGGCAGACAGTGATCATTGATGGAGTAGCAAGTGAGGAGTTCATTTCCCCTGACCTGTTTGCGTCTCTAATCTCATTTTCAACCTTACTTTGAATGGTGAGAAGGTTTTGAAGCTGTCTATCTTTCATTTAGCTGAATTATGCTGATTCCGTTCCCACAATGACATGGGCTGCAAACAGCATCGTTACCATTACAGTCCACAGTAACCTTCAGCATGAAGCCTATTGATAGGCTTGAGGTACAAGATGTAAGCAGAAGCTACCATAAGTAGCTTTAATAGACAGATGGAGCTAATTTGTAGGTGAGGTCTCCAAAACCCTTGGGAGTTCTGGTGTTAGAAGCACTTCTTAGCTTCTAAGCTAAGAGGAATGAATCGGTGCAGAGACGCTCACTAAAACTTCACTACTTGGATATTCTTGCAGAACTTGCATTTCCTGCAAGTCTTCTACATGGGTATAATTCTGTTATACCATGTATCACAACTGAGAATGATCGGAGAATTTTATTTTATCTTTTCCTTGGACTGAAATATTTAAAATTCATGCATCTCCTGAAGGGGTTTGAGCCTTGCCAACACTTGCAGACAGTGAGAGACATTTTTGCAAGTCATTTGCAGATGCCTCCTTTGCAGGGAAACATAGACACTGTGAGTTTACTGCCTGAATTGAATTTTGAAAACTTGAATTCTATTTTTATAAATTGGAGTGGATTACTTCTTCCAGACATATCACTTTGTTGCTTTTTATTTTTGAATAGTCGTGGCTGAAGAGAAAATGATTTTTAATCTATATATTCACGTGTCTCCGAAGTTTGTGAGATAGAAAAGTCAAGAAAAATCTGAGCAAACAAAATGTTCTAGGAGGTAGTTTTAAATTAGGAGAATTTAACTCCCGCTTAGAACTTTCACACCATTTAAAAGCTTATATTGGCACCGATGGGCATGACTAAGACCAAAAGCCACTGGAATTACAAAGTTAAGCAAGAAATCCCCTGTACCCTACCGTTCTGACCACGGTCGCAGCAACACTGAGCTAAAACCCAGTCCCTCAGCCCTCTCGTGACCTTGGCTAAGCTTCGTTCAGCAAACTGCGAGTTGAAGCTGAAGTTAAACTATAGCAAATATTAGATCTGTCACTTGTAGATATCCAGGGGACATATGGAGATAACGACGCGCGTGCTCACTCCCTTGCTCTGAACTGGACTTTATCTGTTTGCAATTGAATTATTCTGACATCCAACTTTTCCAGGTTGCACCGGTGCATGGAGCTGAAGTCCGTGGCTTTGCCCGAGCACTGCGGTTTTGCAGAACTAAACGTTCCCTTCGTAACAGTGCTAATTTTTGAGAGCCACACAGAGAAAATTTTAGATTCAACCCGTCTGATTTGTTCTTTGCACCGCTCCTGCGGTGAGCAGGATTGATTTTTGTGTTTCTTTTGATATTTGGCTTCCTTTCCTCTGGTACGCGATGCTTCAGGCCTTAATCCTTTAACCTTGAATCTGAGCGTGGAGGCTTCAGGAGGGATCAGGCCTTTTGATGGAGAGAGTTGTACCAAACAGCTGGGAGCGGTATAAAGCAAGACAGCTCTCCAGACACTATACGTTTCTCTGTTGTGCTAAAAGACTATAAATATAGGATGGGTTTAGTGAGGATTATAAATAATCTAGAGGAAGGCGGGGTATTAGAAGCAGTGGAAAAGAGTTAATGACTTTTTCTTTAACATTTCACCAATAACCAGTCTATCATGACAGCTGTGCAGTGGGTTGCCAAATGCTAGAGTCTGATTTGGGTAACGGTTCAAAGCTCAGCGTGTCCTGGAAATGGCAACGTGGTCCCTGATGGAACCAGGGGGTAAAAAGGCTTTCTGTCTTCTCAAAGGGCAGTATTTGTGGAAGCAGATGCTGCCTTGCCTTACCTGGCGTAAAGAGCAGTTCAGCGGGCAGCCGGGAGAGTTCGTGCTGCTGGATTTTTATAGGATCATTAATTATATGTTTTAAGGCAGCTAAGCATGGCATTCCTAACTCGATGAATTCCATTATGAATGGCCTTTTCATATTCTTCATCTCATTATATTAAATGCATGTGACCTAAAGTTTAGCTAAAGTTATTGTTTGGGTTAACTTTCATTTAGTGGTTGCCCTGATTTTAGAAACAGCGTGATCTTTTGATTTTTATGGAGAGACTGGGGTTTTTTAGTGCATGTTTTTGCAGCACTATTTTAGATGATTTCTTTTGGAACTAGGTATGAACCTCTGTGCGATGGCAAGGAAGGGATTTAGTCATTCCTTGATTTGCCTGAAGATTTCTGTGCCCATATCCCTGGATGACAACATCCTGTTACATGGATTTGGCTATCATCTCTGCCAATAACTCTTAAACCCTCTGCTCTGTTCCGTCTAGTCTTGCATATCTGACTGCCTCTGTGACACGTAATCCTGGTTGTTTTGCCTTCAGATCATACCTAATCTGGCCAAAACAGAACTCCTCGCTTTTTCTTCTGATTCTCTTTTCCCTTCTGATTTTGATAACGCCGCATGCTCTGTCACTCAGACTTGTAACCTCAGGGTCATTCTTCTTCCCCAGCCTATCTGGAAGCTGCAGTAGTTGCTGGCAGCCTTCCTGCTCTGCAGGACAAACATACCTTGATTGTGTCAATAGTTAAAACTCTACCTCATGCTCTGGTCCTTCATCTTGCACATTGACGACAGTAACATCTTATTTGTTTGCTCAGTGTTTGCTCCCCTCCCTCAGAATAAGCTACCAAAATCAGTATTTTTTTCCTAAACATTTCACTGTGGCTTCTTTGAAACCCTATTTCAAAGCTTCTTGTCTACAGTACTAGCCTATGAGGCCCTGCAAAAATCTACACTGCTGTTTCTAATTTTATTTCCTCTACCACTTTCTCTTTTCTGTTTCTTGGGTGTTACCTGAACTTTTGGCCATCTACTACTACCACATTCCCTAATTCTTTTTGACCTTTGGAACCGCAGTCCTTTCATGGTGATACATTGCCCCTGGCTATCCTTTTGTAACTAGATCTTTACTCTTTCACATCTTACCTTTTTTTTTTCTTGTTCTTTTTTTTTTCTTCTCTTTTTTGTAGAATTTACACTTTTTTCCCTCCTTACCCCCAATCCTAATTTACTGAGTTTCTAGAACAATGCTCTCTAGCACTGTGAACTAGTTCTTCTTCCACTGACCAAAAGGAGCGTCTGTGCCCTGTGTGCTCCCCTAAAATCCGAATCATATTCTAAAGAAAACACCATTGGCCTAAGGAGACTAGTTTTATGGTTTAGCTGAAGTGACAAGTCATCAGCACTTTCCCATAGGAAAGTTTACATGTTGTCTAACACAATGAAGAGTTTTAAGTAAAACAATGTGCAAGTGACTGGAGCTTTCTGTCGGGCTCAGTGCCAGCCTTCATCTCTTGTAACTGCAACCCCTTCTGCTTGATCAAAGTGCACAGCTCCTGTTTCTCTGTTGTTAACTTTGTGCTTCCATAATCTGCACTTAAAACTTGCATCTTTTTCAGAAAGTAGTCTTTAAGACAAGTTCAGTACGGCAGAGGTACTTCAGGCACCACGAATATCTGCAAGGCCCGAAAAGACCTGCATCATAAGGGTGAACTGGCAGTGGTGCTGTTCTGGAGATGTATTTCCAAACAGATTTTAACAAACCTGTGTAGACTTCCAAGACCTAAGTTCAGTTTATTTCTTTTGACTGGTAAAATCTAATTTACTTTTTATTTGCCAGCTGCTGCCCTACCTAACATGGCCAAAGACATTTGTGCCTGGCCTAACAAATGTGCCTGATGCATTTGTAATGTTTAAGATTTTAAGGACAGGGAACCTGTGGCCCAGGGCCTGAACAGAACCCACAGCTACACTTTGCATAGCCTCTGGCCACGACTTTTTCTCCTTGCTTGAGATTGAACATTAATGTGTGCTAATATATGTTTCACAAAATGGTTTTAAAAGAGCTACTTACCTTTTAGCAATGGAATAGTTCCTGTCTGATTTAAGTTTTGTCATGCCTTTTTTTCCTTCCTGAATATAAGAACAGAGAAAAGTATGCGTTCCAAAACATCTCAGTTGACCCAGTATTTAGTGATTGTCACATTTACATAAAGTCCTTGCATTGAAAGGAAATCTTTAGGTTTACTTATTTATTTGTTATTTATTGGTGTGTGTGCAAGACATAGGCCAAGTTTTTTTTTCCTTTTTAAGTTGTATGCTCTGTTATCTATCAAAGTTTGTATTTAAATGTTTACAATAAGTAGCTGATTTTTCAGTCATAGTCATCAAACACACCCTGTGAAATAAGTAGCACAATCCAATTGTGGATTGAAGGCAACTGAAGTTGCCAAAAGTGGTGTTTTTTTAAATATTTACCAAGAGCTACCTTGTCAGAGCTGTATTTGCTGGGTATGATAATCCACCAATCTGAGTAAACTTTGAAGTCTTACCTCTCTTTGGGCTATAAGAATTTTTTAAAAGGAGATCAATAAACAATCTCAATGTTTTCACTTTACTAAGCAATATAATAAAGATGAGAACTAGTGTAATGGTAAATCATTAATATACTACTTAATCATAAAATGACTATGTCCAACAGATGTGATTTAATCATTAAAAAAAGACTAGTGAAGTTCAAAGTTGCATCAGGATGGATGTTTCCAATAGAAATGGGATAGTATATAATACCATTTTATAGTGTGCTAGTTTGAAGGCATTTGGGATGTCTTCACAGTATAGCTATAGAGTATAACAGAGTAGCGTATGTAGCTTTACAGTCTCCAGACAGCGGATTGGATTTGGTCGTCCCCAGATCTGTAAGACTGCAGTGCTGACATCCCTGTAACAATGAAGAACAATAATAATCCCTGCTTAAAATGCTTAATTCAATCTTTATGTAGTACAGATAAAGTAGGAAAAAGGGTACAGATTTTTGACTGGAAAAAAAATAGACTCCTGTAAGTGTGCTCCCATGTTGGTTCGATGCTAATGGTTCTTATTCACTAGAGAAGTTAGATTCAAGGACAATTGCTTCAGAAGAACAGCAAAGATAAAAAGCCTAATTGTTTTTATTATGGGATTTGATGCATTCATGAAAGATTTTTCCTGCAACATGTTCGTTGTGATACCAGGGAAATAGTCAGTGAGGCAGGAGTTCATCTTAGTGTTACTAGGAGATGGTGTATTCACCCAGGTTGTTAATTTTCTTTGCAACATGAGAAGTTTACTTTCTGCTCCTCCTTTTCCTCGCTTAGATACTAGGAAGGATAATTTATCGTGCCAGGACCCTGCATGTTGCAGGCTAGCATCTCTGTAGTGCAACTTGCTCAATGAACAAAAGCTCCTCTCAACCAAGCAGAAGTGCTTGGGAATCATTGAAGCGCCAAGACCCTCACTTCACTGCTGACCATGGGACAGTTCTCCTGAAGGTGGGAGTTGCACAGTTTGATCTCCTGGAGAAGTTTGTACTTAGTTCAAAAAACTTTGTTTGCCCTAAACAGGGGTTTGCATCCTTTCCATGTGCCACTTTCAGTGGTGACAGCCAGGCAGGCTTTTCAGATATACAGACACTGTTTTGAAGGATTGTTTTTATGCCTTTGACTTGACATTTACATGACTTTCTTTTGTGAAGGCTGACAGCCCTGCTTGCTGCACCGACAGCTGCTCCACGCTGCTCTGTAAGAAAGGCCAAACACACAAGCGCGGCGTTTTGTCCTGCTAAAGCTTCGCTAGGCTGCTTTTTGTGACTGTTGCTGTATGACTGCCTGAAAAACCTCAAGTTGGATTTTGCTTTAGATTTGGAGGAAAAGAGAAAGAGTAATCAGAGCTTACTGCAACTCTTTATTAAGGAAAACCCTCTAAAATATCTGGGGAGTCGACACTAACTAAGAACTAACTTAAAGCAGAATGAGAACAGGACTTCAAAGAAAACACATTAATATAATTTTAGGTGGAATTTAACTTAGTACTTGCTACAAATGTTTCTTTAACTACATATAATAAATGAAATAGTGACTTCATTGACGATAAAGACAGTATTTTGATTGATTCAGTGTAGCCAGAGTTTCACCTGCTGCTCATACATTCTGATAGGTCATTGCTAATTAAGGGCATACAGGGCCTCAGTTCCCACTGCTGGCATTAAATAGCACCAGTCACTGAGGGAACAGGAAAGGACCTGGTCTCTGGGAAAGAGTGGTCTAGGGAAACTGAGCTTTGGATTCTCTAGTAGAGCATGAAATATGAAAAAGCTTTTGCATAGCTGCCTGTATAACTCTGCCAAAATGAGAGAGAAGTGAAAGTACTCCAGCAAATCCAAGAGAGTTCAGCAGAATTAGCTTTTCAGAGGAACCTTGTACAGCCATGTGTGTTCCTCAGTTGAGCCTGAAGAAGGCTATGAGCTGAAAGCTCTATATCACTCCCTAGCAATATAGTGTGCGCAATGACAAGTAGATTATAGGCAATCACTGTCTACATACGGTTTTCTCTAAGGAAAAAAAACCCTTTATTACAAGTAGATTTGATAATATTTTTATTTCAGTTATAAAAGTCTCACTGTCTACTGAGATGTTCTCCATCTGTCCCTGCCCTCCTGTCTCTTACCTAGAAAAATACATGGGAAAGGCAATGAGCTCTATCCTGAAGATCTTTAAACTGTAAATGAACATGTTTTCTAGAAAAGAATGCAGGTGTTTCTTATTAACATGCACTGGATCCCACTAGTGTCATTAGCATGCTGATGCATCTAACATAAGCCTCAAAATGCCAGGTTTCATAATTGGGCTGTGAAATCTCACTCTTGGCTTGAACATGGTCTTCAAGGTTTGTGTTAGAATAGGTTATTTTTCCTGCTTTTTAAAGGAGAGAAAAATATTAAGCTGAGATTTCTTCTTTTCTCAAGCACTCTTTATTTCTATATTAAAAATACTTTTAATGGTGTATTTTGAAGGCTGCTAATCTGCTGACATAAACATTGCTTTTTTCATGAGGAATTCAAGGGTGATCATGTTCATTGACGAAAGATGGCCTTGAAGTTTGTTCCACACATTTCCTTTTCCCCTGCAAGAGTTTGTTTTTGTTATGGCAGGAAGGCCAAGTAGAGGAGACTTGTGCACCCCCATAACAGCTCTACAAAAAACAGTTGTTATTGGACCAGTTTCCTTCCTCTCCCATATGATGCTCTGGCTTTTACATCTTCATGAATTTCTCCCTTGCCCTCCTTAAAGAAGGGGAATGATGTGTTACCTCAGGGGAGGATTGCAGGTTCCAGTGAAGACACCTAAGAAAAGTCTTCTACTACTATTGTCAGGGTTTTTCTCACAATTAGCTTTAAGCAGATCCAACATGGAAAGGTCTCTACTTTTAGGAGTCTGCTTTTGTCAATTAGTTGAGTGGTTGGAAACTGTTTAGGTTCTTTTGTCTGTTCACCTGCTGTCCCAGGGCCGAGGTTACTGGATCAGCTTCTTGTCTTCCATTTGCTTCTGTTCCTGGGTTTGGATGTGGATAATCACATTTCCCCACCTCAGGAGTTCTCAGAGGAAAAAAAGACTTGAATTCTGAGGCATTTAGATATTTTGGAAGTAGTGTTAGATGGATTAGTTACACCTCATAGGGTGTACTCCTGAAGTGGCTTCCTGAGTAAAGGAGTGGTTGACCAGGAGGCCAGTGGAGCTGCTCCCTACTCTTACACATCCAAACTCTATGGATCATTTTTTTTTCTGCCTTTGTATACTCCCTTAGTTGCCTCACCAGAGCTGTGGACGTAACACAACTTCATGGACAGGCCCACTTTGGAACTGGTAGTGTTCAAAGGTGTGATTTGGTAGAACTGACCTAAATTTAGATCCCTATTAAAAGGGAAGATCCTATCATATATTGATACTTCCTACTTTGTTCCAGCATTTGTGGTACTGCTGCTTTTTACACTGAGCTGGATCTGGAAACTAATCAGGGTTAAAACTCCCCCAGCCAAAAAGAGGAAGGAGGGGGGAAAAAAAAAAAAAAGGTAGTTTTCAGCCAGCTTGTCAAACCACACCTGAAATGGTAATAGAGGATGAAGCTACAGAAACATATTGCTTAGGTTGCCTACTTATTACCAGTTTTGCATCATTAAGTGTTATGCATTCTTGGCCTGATATAATTGCAGCAGATTGCACACATGAACTGTTAATTATTTTATTTTTAAAACAGAAATAGCAAAACAGGAAAATAGCATTCCAGCATGTTTGCTTTGGAGCTTAACCTCTCAAGACAATCTGTTAGTTTGAAAATGGCAAAACTCTCAAGCCCTTGTCTCAATAGGGTGCAGTAGGGTACCATTAAGACAGCCATCTGTTGAACATATATACTGAAGGCATGAATTGCCTCACATTTTGGGTTTCTGACTAGTTGCAATGTAGTCATGTTCTCTGGATACCACTGATCTACACTGAAAAATGCATGGAAAGATCAGAGTTCAGTGAAAGGTGAGGATCCGAGTTTAGAATCAATGACTGGGAGCACTAGGTGTGGAGCAGGAAAGAGATTAATCCTTTTAGGTATATGCATGTTGATAGTAAATGCTGCTGTGTGGCAGGAGTCTTAGCTGCTTGAGTAGCTTAGCACATCAATAGATCTGTAAAACTCCATTTGCAGACCAAGGCTACCATTATGTTGGATTGATTCATCATGATAAGCAGATAAAACAAGTTAAATTCTATCCGAGTTTTCCTGCATTAATTTAAAAATGAGTTTAGTTGGCTCTAAATGGACTTTTTTTTTTAGTATCTTGAAGAACTGACTTTCCTCTGTTAAAGCAGAATAATGTATCTATATGGTGCCCTAACTTGAACAGTACATAAAGATTAGTAAATAAGACCCCATTAAAAATACTTATAATGTAAGTAACATGGGTCCCAATAGCCTTTCTAATGTCCATTAATGCTTATTCTGAGGATCAGAGCTCATTTTACTGAGCCATTTAGTCAAACCGTGTGATTATTTAGAAAGTTAATTCATGCATACTAAAATCTAGCTTAAGTAATGCAGAGGGTAGGAGGTAAAACTCTATGGAGACGATAGTCCTTTTTGTTATTTAATGATCAGCCATAATTAACTTGCAAATTTGAAATAATTAGAACAAATTAAAGGTATTTAACTTTGCCTCCCTAAAGAAAAATTCAAATTGCACCAAATGCAGCTTTAAATTATTCAAGTCTCAGAGGTCTGTGCTGGGTTTTTTTACAATGCCTTTTCTATGATGAGAATACCAATCTGCTTTTTGTCAGAAAGCATCCTATCAAGTAATTGTTCTTTGTGTCTAATAAATGACAGCTATTCTTCTTTGTAAAAGTATTTCAGTCTCTGAAGACTACACCAGCATTTCCATGGCATTTTAATTCAATAAAACAAAAGGTTAATGTTTTTTTCTACTTTTTAAGGAATGCAAATACTAGCAGTGTTCTATGGGTCCTGAATGACATTTAAAATTTGCCATTCAAGCTCAGCAGGGATATCGCGATATGAGGCATAGACAAAATGGCAAAACATTCAAGGTGTGTTTTCCTTTGTTGCTGAACTATTTTGATATTCATACAGAGCCAGTGATGCCAAGGCTTCCCTTTTTTTCTGATGCTACTACTTTGTCACTCGTGCCCTAGTGTGTGGGTTGGATAGATTTTCAAGATCTTTATTTAGCCTGTCTTTATTGTGTAGTTGTACGGAATATTATGAAAATTCCCTAGATAACATAATGACTTGCAGGAGGTCCTACAAACCAAGGTATGTTTGGGTGATATAATGGTTGGCTGAATTAAAAAAAAAAAAAAAAAAAAAAAAAAAAAAGAAAAGAAAAAAAAAAAGGGACCTGTCTGATCTTTTGGTCTCTTCATCTGATCTCTTTGGATCATATGGTAGTTTTAAATTTCCTAGATTGCAATAGTCTTGTCTTCACTTTTACTAATTATTCCACAGATGAATAAGTTTGATCTGAAATAGCTTTTTTCCCCATGCTTTCTTTTTTTTTTTTAATTTTGACACATTGCTAATTATTTTTTTTGTAAATCTCCACATTATCCTTTTTCCTCTGTTTTGTACAAATCTCAGTTTGTTTGTCATCTGTCAGTTTGATTCCCTATCTTTACTTGAGCAAAAGTTTACAGTGAGCTTTCCTTGATTAAATACTGAAGAACCAAGCTCTAATTCATTGTTTAGTAGCTATAAATGCCACATACACTTGCTTGTGTTATTTCCTCATAAATTAGCTCCTCTAACTTCCTCCTCATGTCTGTTTCTCTTTGAATTCCCTCTGGCATAGTGTTATCTAAAGCACAACTCAGTATTCCGGAGGTAACCTCACCATCTAAAAGGTATCGCAGTGAACCAGCGGAGTAAACGCTACCTCCTCCTCTACAAGACAAAGGTCACTCTTCACAGAAGATCAGTAGGTTGTAATTAAATGTACTTTAAAGACTCAGAAAGCATCTAAATAATGACTAGCTCAAAACTTTTACATGCTGTTAATCATCCAGAAACAGATGATTAAAATACTTAGTTGTGCATTATCATAGAAATCTGGTCAACCAGTATAACTTTAAGCTTCTTTAATTGGTAGCTAGGGTTCAAACCCACTTTTTACTACACTATGGGTTTCAGGAATTAGTAACTTAATTTCATATAATTCAACTAAGTTCCTAATTTTGTCCACCATAAATTTTAATAGCACCTTGTAGTATTATCAGCAGCCATGCAGTCTAAAGGTCTAGAGTAAACGGTGGTTATTCAGAGAAGTTTCATCCAACACTTCAGCCAGTTATTACAGGTCATGAGCCGTTATATAAATGTTCTGCATTAATAATACAAGAGTAATACTAATTGTCAAACAGGCGCAGTGGGCCTATTAAACAATGACTTATACAGCACATTGATTGAAACTTTTAATTCAGCTATCATTTTCTGATAGGAAAATGAGGTATCTGCTTTTCAGATGTACAGTAACTTCAGGAGTGTAATCTTTTATGCAAAAGGTATTTACATCTTTATTTTGTTAATCAACTTTCATAAACTATGTCTCCAGTAATGCAAACATGTTAGAGCTCTTTGTGTTGCCCATGTAAAGCTGGTGCACAGTAAAAAGGTTAGTGTACCCTTACACTAACTGAAGATGTATGTTGTTCCATGCTTTCAAGTAGAGCACTATAACTTGATGAACTGTATTCCTTCCATACGGTTCATCTCAAATATATATGTATATATATTATATGTGTGTGTGTGTGTGTGTGTATATGTATATATATACATATGTATATATACGTATCTGTATATATGCTTACTACGTAGTAATGATTGGGCTAATAATGTTCTCTTGCTGGACACAGACATGTGGGTTAACTGCCTTTTTTTTCCCCATCCAAATGATCGCACTTCGTGCACTACATGCTCGCCCACCAGTTTTTTAGTGCATTCTCTGTCACACTTCTGTGTGTTTCTGTTTCTTTATACCCTTCCTTTCCCCCAGTGTATCTTTTGCAAAGCATGACCCTATTTTTTTTTTCCCATAAATTACCCTCTGCTTCCCCTCTTTCTTACAAAAGTGAGCCTTTATTTTTAATTACTGTTTTTCCAACCTGGCTGCACCATGTTTGGTGTACCGTGACTTAGAAACAAGACTATCTTGCCACAGAGTGGGACTGAGGAAAGCAGACCTTGTCAACAGCTTTGCAAGGTACCACCTTGTCTCCTGTTTCCCAGTCCTTGCAATTCTTGTTACTCTGAATTGTTTCTGGAAGCTCTTGCCTGTGTGGGGCTGCTTTAGAGTACAAGTGATTCATAGTCCATGCCAATGGCAGCAGAGAGTCAGGCAGCAGAACTGAGACCATTGTGTGGAAAACACCTTCAAATATTGGTGATAGAAAACAAAATCATCAAGCTCCTATGAACTAAAACTTCATTACTGTGGCCAACAACTAATTGCCTAGTTAATCATCAAAGAGGTAAGTTCTGGTTCAGTCTCCCTTTATATATGTACATGTGGATGATCCAAGATGCCATCTGAGGTACACTTTCAAACCTCTAGCAAAGCTGCAGTGAAAAGACAACTGTGAAGTGCCTCATGTAATAGTGCCTTTCTTTCTCCCCAGTTTACCCGGGTTGAAAAGTGAAGATTACTTCCCCAGAACACCACCTGTGAGCGAGGTCTCCAGAGCACCAAGGAGCAGTGGCGGGAGCAGTTCGGGGAAGAAAACGGTTGGTTTTAGTGCAAACGTGGAAGATGGACGAGCCCTTCTGATGCAGGCCAGGAGGGAAGGCAGCAGGTCAAGGAAAGGTAAGGTGAAGCATACGGATTGCAGCTCCATGAGTTGCTGCTTGGATCTGGAAGCTATAGGTGTGCGTTCAGGAGTGGATAAGCAAAATGCATGATTAAAGGAAGAGGACTGCAAGTTGCTTAAAACAGCCCAGGACAAGGTAGCTGTGTTTAAAGTAATAGCCTCAAAAGCCTTGTAAACAACAAGTGATCTTCATGGTTGGTGTTCCTGATGGGAGGGACAAAAAATAGCCCTTTAATCTCAAAAAGCTACTTCAACAATTCTTTTTGCTTTCCCAGCAAGCAGAGAATAAGTGCAGTGGGGCTTGTTCTTGAAATGTAATCTTCTTCACATTCTTTTCCTCCCCAAGTAATGTCTCCACCATTACAACCCGATATTTTGCCACACAGGGATACCTGTACAGCTAGAATCTATCTTTCCCTTAGCTCCGCACCTCCACTTAAGCAGCGGAGAAAATAGCCTTTCTTAGGAGGAAAAAGAGTTGGGAACAAAAGCAGCTTGGATGTTTCACTGCCGAGCCTTGAACATAATCCGTGGTTCAATTATGAGCTGGCTTGCCTTTTTATTTATTTATATATTTTTAACTTGTCAGCCAGTTTGCTGTATATGTCAGCATAAAAATAAAGAAAATGGCAAAATGAGAAGAAATGTGGTGCAGTTCTCAAAGGAACAAATAACTTGTGTTATTGGTTAAGATCGTACCAACATTAAAAAGCAGTCCTTGTGAAGAAACTTTCAAAAGGGTATCATCAGCCCGGACCCAAACAGTGGCTGAGGTTAATCTCTTCCAAGGCACAGCTACAAAAGTTGGAAGCCTGTAAAGGGCTTGTGTCCAAAAAAATCAATTTCTAATTTGAAACAAAATCATTTTTGACTAACAGGAGTTCAGGACCCATTACTTTTGCTGTATAGTCTGCTGACATTTCACACTTTCTGTTGTGCACAATGAATCCTAATAGTCATTTTATAACATTGCTACACCAATCAATTTAAGCAAGAGAAAGCCGTTACAATTCTGCAAAGTTTCAGGGGCAATTTTCACTGATGGTTTTCTTTTATGTTTTTTTTTCAGCTATCATTTTTTTCTTCTCTTTTCCTCTTCCTTCTCCCTCCTCCTTCTCAATACTGTGGTGATGAAATTGAGATTTTTCACAGTTGTTGGATGATGGGTTTTGTTCCATGGATAGGGATAGTCCCCCCAAAAAGTAATTTATTTTCCACAGATTTAGAAAAAATAATCGAACCCAGCCTCTCCTTTGTTCATTCATTTCATTTTAGTCCTTTAGAAGTTACAAGCTGCATCTGGCTCTTGCACATAGCAACCAAGCTGCATGTATGCTGATAGAGTGATTGCAGTGGTCAGCGTGATGTCTGAAGAACGTGGCGCTCTGTTATAAACACTTATTGGGATTGCTAACTTTGAAGACAGAGAGCTGCATGGCAAAATTTAACTTATAGACATTGGCACTTGCTGTGATATCAGATGAAGTTCAGAGAAATGTTTTCAAGCTGTGGAACAACCTCAGGTCTATTACTGATTTGAATGGCTTGTTTATCACGGGGCAAATTACCTAGCACTAATCACTGGAGCTGAAGTCTTCTGTATTTAGTACATTTTTAATTGGCTTCCCTCTGTTATATGTTTGGACTCCTTTAACAGGTATACACACAGACTTTTAAAGCGTTTTTCTCATCTTTGATGATCACTAAGGGCACAATGTCAAGTTTCTGAATTCTAGTTAGCTCTGGACATTTTTTGTCTCCTTATTTCTGCCAGATCGTATGGTCTGTTGCTAAACTGGAATCACTGCTTCAGAATTTATCATTTTATTAACAAGCAATTATTGTAGTTTATTGCAAAAATAAAACCAGTAACACAAATACTGTTTTCTTTGGTGAATGCTGTAGAATTGTGGGATTTGCCTTAACTGCGTCCAAGGACTGGACTATCAAACCTGAAAGTCTGCCTCCATCCGCAGTCAGTTGCTGTTGTGTCAATAGAAACAGATCCCTGTACTGCAGTGCATTTAACTGAGCTCTAATTTTTAGCAGTCCAGTTTTATACTAGCACTGGAAAAAGAAATCTTTTGCATGCCTTTGGTCTGTCTTGTCTATTTAAATTGTAAATGCATTAGGATGGGGACTATCTCCCAGCACATGTTAGTGCAATCTCAGTTCTGATGTTGGCCTTTGGCTCTGTCAACTTCCCCATGTATGTATGTGTCTACCCTGCAACTCATAAACTATATGCCTTCGCAGCAATATAAGTGACTCTATCAGACTTTTGATGTTTTCCTGTTTTACTACCTTTGTACTAATAGATTTTATTTCGATGAAATAATAGTGTTATTAAAAAATAATGTTAATAGTAAACTATGGCCATGCTGGAATGGTGGAGAGCTCTGCTGCCCACAGGATGGCTATTATACAGTGAATTTGAAAGGGGTAATTACTTAAGAAAATCCCTTTCCTTTCTCCCTGTAAATTTTCAGCAATGGGGAAAAAGCATCTCTACCTTGGTCTCCTCACCTCTTTGAGTGAAAGGTGCATTTTTGTTCTGTTTTCAAGCTATAAGCTTACAGGACCAGCTGTGCTTCGGCAATCAGATTTTCTTTCACTAACAGTTAATGTCTCCTATTTCTGTTTGCTCCTTAATTTTTATTCCTGTGCTGTAGTAGGTATTTGTGTCTTGCAGCCAAACTTTTTTTTAGTTTCACCAGCAAAACTTTAAGCAGACGAAGCAATCCTCAAGTCTTGGATCTTTTCAGCAGTAAATTGTTTTTATTGGTGTCACCAGCAGCTATGTCAATTTGTACTAAAATCTAACAACTTGTCTAGTTAGAAAGCACTAGAGTACAAAAATGTGTGTTTCTCTTCCTCTCTACCCTGGATAATTTTGCTTTTGGCTTGGGAAACTAGACTAGATCCTGTCTGTTACGTTCTGCCATAGTGGGCACTTTTTTTGTTGTTGTTTTTAAAGTCTGACCCTTTACCTCCTACCCAGAAGCTTTGTATTAAAACAAAGGAGGTATTTTTTCCTTTTTCAGAGAAGCTTTTATATTATATTGTTTTGACATTCATAGCTTTCATTTTCATATGTAAAAATTAAAAAAAAAAAAAAAAAAAAAAAAAAAAAAAAAAGGAAAAANNNNAAAAAAAAAAAAAAAGAAAAAAAAGAGAAGGAAGAATTCTTTAACTCTTCAGTATCCATACTTTTTCCAGGCACTGATTTTTCCTTACAGTGTTTATTTTTCAGTAGTTTTTTCTGACATAGCTTCTTAGCAATTCAGGATCTGGAACTTCTTCCCTTGAGGGAAGACTCTTCCCTACAATCGAATGGAGCAATTAGTTAATATTACTGATGTGCTTTGAAGATGTAAAGTACTATATAAATGTTAAGTATTATGAGTATTAGTATGCCGATTCATAAAGATTTCTTTCATGATTATCAACTTATATTTTCCATTGCTTGATTTCATCTCATTACTGCTTCAACCAGTCTCAACATTTTTTTTTTCTTCTCAGTATTACACATTCAAAAATGTAAGGTGCTTTATTTTCCTGGCTTTGTTCAATTTTTAGCTGTCTGTTTGTCAAGCAGAAATATATAGTTACTTAAATTTTCTAAAATGAGTCTTTGAAATGACTTAAGTCATACTCATACCAAGTTAACCAAGCTGAAAATAGAAAACATCTGTAACTTGCTTTGTGTATACCTTGCCCTGCAGGCAAACTGCTCTTTGCTGCCCCAAGTTCTCACTTTCCACTGGTATCAGGGTTTAGATTATTGGTACCATGCATAAGCTTCCTTTTTCCAGGGGGAATATGCCTTTTCTTTTCACCTGTTTCCTGCTCCTCTAGATCATCTGTAACTTCTCCAATCTCATACTGTCTTCCAACACCTGCAGATCTAATTAATTTGCTGTCATTTGTATCACCCCAGTTCTCTATGACTTTTCATAAATAATTACCAGTCACTTCATAAATTCATTAGCTAATTCCCTTTAGCCCTGTAATATATATCCTTCAGACTAAAGAATTTGTATCTCTTTTTTTTCCCCTGATAATTTCTTTTCATCAGCTTCATATAAGCAGGTATTATACATCAACAAGGTCTTCATTACCTCCTAGTTGCCAATATTCTTTATCCTTATTTTTTTCTCATAGTGTATTTTAAAAATATTAGGAGCTTGGCTATTTTAGGATCGTTATTGATTTAATCTTCTTCATTTATTCATAGACCTACTTTCTCTTTGGTGTTTTTTTCCCTCCATAGAGTCATGTCTTTTCTGACATTATTTTTAAAGGTTTTTCTTTTTATATTCACGAATTCAGGATTTCTTTCTACTCCTGTTTTATCTCTGTGCAGCCTAAGTATATTCCTGCTTAGTTCCTTTTCTTGTTTTTCATTTGTAGCCCTGGTAATGTTTTCAAACTTGGGCCTTCGAACAGTCCCCTTGAGGCTGTATTGGCCACTTCTGAGTCCATATATTTTCTTTTTCAGAGAAATATATCTACTTTGCCTTGAGTTCAGTATGTCGACAATGTGCCAGCCTTTTCTCATACAAGGAATTGAATATATTCTCCCTTGCTCACCAGGTTTTTATTACTTCAGTATTAGTTTCTTAAAATCCAGCTGCCTCATTCTACTGTCATGTGAAATGGTTTCTAAATATTTCATATTCAGTCATAAAGCCAATGCCCAAGCAAGAGACTTTCAGTATTTATGTGCATACCCACTCATCATGGATTGGCACACTGCCAAGTTGCCAGGCACACACAATCAGCACACATTCCCGGGATATTTCTAAGAATTCCTTCACTGGTAATTAGCTATTAGATGAGAGCCTTCACTATGCGATGCTGAAACACAGCACATTAGAGCAGGGCAATAAGAACCCATTCTTTTGTTAGCCTTCCTGTAACATGCATTAAAACACATGGTTTTACTAGATTATATGCATGTGTTTTTATATACGCTAAATCAACACAGTATTTTGAGTAATGTTGGTCTCTTGGACATTAACCTGTAGAAATATTGCGCTGACATTTCAGCTGAATTCCAACTTTAATATATTGCTGTATTTCAACTCGCATGGTAGATAACATCACTGTTAAGAGAGCTCAGAAATACTTACTCATGACATGGGAAAGAATTGCAGTCCAGCATTTCAAGAGGGCAGATGTCCACCGAGATGTCTGCAGAGTAGAATCCTTTGGATTCGGGTCCCATCCTTGCACCTTCCTTTCAGATATTTCTTTGTATTGATACAAGCTCCTCCCAGTCTTCTCCAGCCTCAGCTCTCTTAGCCATTTCTTTTTAGAGAGATGCTACAGTCTCCTCATCATCGTAGTATCCTTTTGCTGGACTCACTCAGGTAGCTTTTTGACTCTGTTGTGTTGGGGAGCTCAGAACTGGACATGAGACTCCAGGACTCACCTGGGCTGAGCAGAAGGGCAGGATCTTCCTAACGCAATCATAGAATCATAGAATCACAGAATGCCTAAGGTTGGCAGGGACCTCTAGAGGTCATCTAGTCCAACCCCCTGCACATGCAGGGCCACCTAGAGCACGTGGCACAGGGCTGCATCCAAGCGGGTCTTGAAGATCTCTAGAGGAGAAGACTCCACAACCTCTCTGGGCAGCCTGTTCCAGGGCTCTGTCACCTTCACTGTCACAAAATTTTTTCCTTAAGTTCCTGTGGAACTTTTGGTGCTTCAGTTTGTGGCCATTTCCTCTTGTTCTGTCAGTGGCCACTACTGAAAAGAGGCCAGCCCCATCCTCCTCACTGCCTCCCTTGAAGTACTTTTAGACACTAATCAGGTCCCCTCTCAGCCTTCTCTTCTCCAGGCTGAACAGGCCCAGCTCCCTCAGCCTCTCCTCATAGGGCAGATGTTCCAGGCCCTTGATCATCCTCGTGGCCCTGCGCTGGACTCTCTCCAGCAGCTCCACATCCCTCTTGTACTGTGGGGCCCAGAACTGGACACAGTGCTCCAGATGTGGCCTCACCAGGGCTGAGTAGAGGGGCAGGATCACCTCCCTCGACCTGCTGGAGACGCTCCTCTTAATGCATCTCAGGATGCCCTTGGCTCCATAAGGACAGGGTGATACCGAGCAGGCAACAAGACTTTCGTGGAGGTTACAGGGCAAGAGGCAATGGCCAAAGGTTATAGATTGGGAATATCTGGTTAGTTGTATGGAAATTTTTTTGCACTGTGGCCAAACTTTGGAACAGGTTGCACAGATCTCCAACAGTCTTGCAGATATTTGAAACTGGAGTTGACAATCCCTGCAAAACCCAATCTTACTGACCTTGTTTTGACTACAGTATTGTACTAGATAATATCCAGACTTCATTTTTCAACTTATTTTTTTTAATTCCAAAAGTATTTTGCGAAAATAGGAGGTGAACAAACATTTCTGTTTTACTGAGAGCAAAATATTGTTATAGATATATTTAAAAACAAACTTGGAGAAAATAGTATCTTGTAGAAGGTCACAAGAGCTACATCTGTAGAACTGGATCCTGTGGACTGTTACAAGAAATAACAGTCTGTGAAACTGCAAATCTCTGAAACCTCAGATGGAAAGATGAAGGCTATAGTGTACTGTAAATATTATTCCACAGGATCCTGAAAAACGTGTTTTGCACAACAGTGTCAACTGATAATGACTATTTGCCATCTTACTGTATATACAGGAGATCAAAGAATGGCTCAGATTTTGGTCATGGTTTTCTTCAGTAATAAGGAATCATGAAATATGTGCAAAACTCACTAGCCTTTAATAGCTGCTTAATTGTCTTCAATTGCTTCCACAGGGACAACTTCAGGGCCTAGAAAAGATGCAGCAACATCTCCTGTGCTGGTAGGGAGGAGGAAAGAGCTTGTAACCACGGCCACATCACCAATCCAGCATGACACTTCACGGTAAGATGCTCGAGTAATCTCTGGTTTAAGATTCTGCAAATGCAACAGTCAATATCCCTAGATACAGGGAAGTAGCAGAATTTCCATGATGTTTCATGTTAGCACAAGCTGGTTAATATAAACTAAAAACTGCCATATCCTTTTGACATTTATAGTAAGCCTTAAATTGCTTCTTAGAATAAGAAAAGCAGGAATACACCAAGTTCTAACATTTTAATTTTACTTAGATTTTGAACAAAGTATTTTATGTTCGCAGTCCTGACACATTAAATGCATTTGTAAATAATTTGAATGGATGGTGTTAACCTCTGTTAGATTTTAAATCCATTTGAACATTTTAATCCCCCTGTATCTTCCTCCATATTTTATCAAATGGCATTTCTTTTTTAAATGTTTTGTACCAAAGTTATTTTATGTTTAATGACAAGCAACAAAATCACATTAAGTCAGCAGTTCCCGATTACACTATATATCTGCACTAAATGCACTGGAAAAGCAGCATTATCACTTTGTCTCCAGTGAGGAAACAGAAAGCAACATTGTTGTTACAATTCTGAGTCTAAAAACAACTTTGCCTTCTTTGGACAGGATTACAATTCTAGTAAAAAAGTGCCTAAAAAAGCAACATGCAATCCTTATTTTTCTTTATCATTGCACACATTTTCTAGTAATAAAATCTTTAGTTAAGCAGCAGAATAAATGCAGATTAAAGTATGAATTCACTATATTTTACACCATTAGTTAGGTGACTCTGTGCAGTGGGATGACTAGAACATATGACAGTTCATGAGAAGAGTTTTTGGAGAATGAGAGGGCTTGAATTAGAATCTTTTCTTGGCCCAGTGGACTAGGAAAATGTATGCTTGATAGCATCCCTGTACTCTTGGCAGCAGCTGGCAGTTTTATTTTATTATATCTTCTTCTGAGGGAACTTGCAATATATAATAGGTGAAAAACTACTATCAATATTGACAAATTTGTATTTGCTTGCTACGAAAACACTTTTTTTCTTTTGAGGGAAAAGATGATAATTCTGGGAGGATTTAACAACTGGGGTGGATTGGGCTGTATTTCCCACAAGTAACTGTACATTTAAACAAACAAACTGCAGGATTGTTGCAACATTTCTTTTGGAAGTAAGGGTTACATTTGGAAGTCAGTGATACTAGATAAAGAGTGTGAATAAGAGATTGTGTGGTACCATCTAATAGTGATAAGTTGAGATTCCATTCAAGCACTGAGGAGTAGATATAAGATAATTATTCACATCATACAACAACAGCTCAGGAAAAAAAAAGGAATTTTATTCAAGAGGATCGATGGTCCATTCTTTTCCAGAGAGGGGAGCAAAATAATTGTTGAAATATGCTGTTAGAAATCATATCAGATAAAATGATCAGTAAAAACAGTCTGATTAGCTGTCATCTTTAAAGGTTTATTGTACCAGTTGATGACAAATCTTGAAAAATCCCATATCTCTGGGATGATCTATCCTGTGCTCGCTCCCTTGCTTTCTCGCCCTTGGTGCTCTAAGTATGATTGACCAGTGTAAGCAGCCATGTTGTTCTTTCCCTTACTCATGGCCTTCCCTAATTACAAATGGTAAATGGGCAAGTAGTTCTGCAGAGACCTAAAGCTGATCCTATCCTTCATCAAAAAACCTGCTTGAGCAGCAGGTCAGTCTCAATTTATCACTGAATGGTTATAAGCTTAGACTGCAGGTTTAACTAACTAAATTAATCAATATTGAGAATTATTGCTGCTTTTGTGCCACTAAAGTTAAGGGTTTGTCAGCATGTTCACTATAATCCACAATTTGGGGGGGGTTAACAGCTTAACCACAACAGCTGGCATGAGACTTACAACACAAAGCCTTAGCCGAAGAGCAAATTTATTTATTCGGCAGCACATGTAAATATAATTACTTTTGACTATTTAAATTTAGAGGATGAGATTCAACTCTTGCTTGTGCCAGCTTTAACTAGCACAAACCCTGGCGCTCTGGAGTAGCAGTGGAAAGTCTGCCAGGGAGAAGGTGTTGGGAGGTGGCAGAAGGATCCTGACAGCGCAAGGCGTTAGGGTGCTAGCTCTGCTCCCGGAGCAGGCATGGCAGGTAAAGATGTGTTGACTTGAGAGCCTTTCTTAGCAGGCCTCAAATGGAGGCTCCAGTGTGTATCAAAGCTGCCTCCCGCCTCCGCAAGAAGCGCCACAATGCTGTTTACTTCTCTCTCGTTGAATGAACAGTCTCTGGGACAAGAAATAAGTGTCCCTAGGAGGTAAAGATGGGTATTTGGAGATTTGTAGTGTGAGAACTGCACAAGGACCAAGCTTGTGGTTCTCAGAGTGGTGCAAGGAGTTTTACTAATATTTCTAAGCAAAAAGTAGTATTTTGTTATTGGGTGTACTGAGGTTAGGCTAATAGTTAATTTGTTTGCCTATCATGTTTTTATGCCTATTCATAATACAGCCAAACATTGCATGTTTGGCTGTAGGTTGTTATTAAGCCAAGGGTCTACACCTGCACGAGGTCCTTGAAATTATATTCACAGCAGATCTGGAACGCTTTTCTGTTCCATGTACTTATTGATCTAAACCAAAGCCAATTTATTTGGGGAAAAATCACAGGCAATGCTGGGGCTGGGCAGGTTTGGAAGAGAAGTTCTGTCTTTTATCCCTAAAGCACGATGCTCTCTGACAGTCTTAACCGTCACCTTTTTGGTGACCAGGAATATTCTTTTCATACCTGCTATTTGCCTAGAAGCAAGACACTGTTTTTTTGCCCATGGGTTGCAAGAAAGCTTGAAAGGGGAAGTAATGGCATTTATATACTTTTACTTAGAAATGAAGAATTCTTTTACGGAAACTACATCTTACTTCGGCTATAATCAAGCACTGATTTCAGCAAAAACAGCTAGTGTGCTGCAAAATAGGAATGTAGCTGTTTTGAATCAAAATGCTGAGCCATTATTTCTTTTTAAAAAAAGTGTGTGTGTGTATATATATACATATATATTATATATATATGTATATATAAAACTATATCTATCTATATATATATATGAAGTAAATTGTTCCTTTGTGAAAGAGCATTTAATTTGATTACAGCCTTGGTGCCATTGTCGACCTCTCCCCGCACAGAACCAGTGGTCGTGTTGAATTTGGCAGAGCCAGTCCTGTAATGCTGCAGATAATCGAGCGCTTACAAGGCATCGGCTGAGGTTGCTCTGCTTACCATGGAAACAGATAATTCTTCTGTAGCCTTTTTTTGCTTTGGGTATCTAAGAAGTGAATTTAAGAACAGTTAGGTAAATTAAGGAGTTGAGTGATAGCCTGATTTCGGCATTAAGCCTGTTTTGCCTTGTTGCGGTGTTAAATCATAGCTTAATGCTCACTGAATGCATTGTCCTGAAGTGAAGTTTCTTATAGCCATTAAAATAAGTGATTTAAAAGTTCCTGCAATATAAGTACCATATTCTAGCTGTATTATTATCTGTTAGAGCACAGTGGCCTCTTGGAGTTTCTATAAACAGATTGTATTGTCTAAATTTGTGTTTAGAGACATTTTAAAAACAGAACTATTTACCCAATTGCCCAGCACATCTCAGGTGAATGTTTATTCAGGGACTTTTAAGCAAATTAATATCTCATATAAAATATAATGTGCAGAGCTGTATGCTTAATAATGCACGTTGGAATAGTGTAGGGTACATCTGTTGTGCTGAGTATTTAGGAAATATGACAGTGATGAGATTTAAGCTTTTGTCTTACCCCTGCAGCAGTTGCCTTTCAGGTCTGTGTGTTGCATGCTTCTGCTCTTAAGATAATGCTCTGAAGTTCTTTCTCATATAGAATCTAAACAAGCACTTCTAAAGAAAGAGATTGTTTCCCCTTCTATCAGATATGTTTCAGTATTCAAAAGGAGGAAGAAGAGGAGAAAACTTTCATTCCAGACTTTACTTTTGAGCATTTTAAAGAATTAAGTTGCAGGAGAGTGTTGAGTTAGGTGATGAATATGATAGGAGACACAAGTTTTTTCGATTCCCTGGGAGAGCTAGCGGTACAAAAAGTCCAATATAGTTTCTTATGCAAGTGATAAAACGAGACGTTTGCAAATTAATCTCCCTTATTCACAGTGTAGGTTGTTAATTGTTCTCTCTGCTGGCTGTCGATATAATGTGAAATTTTCATTCCCCATTCAAGATGGAAAAAGTTGTGGCTGAAAATGTTAACATTTGCATTTTTATTTGTTGATTTATTTAAAGGACAGCCTCTCTTACAGCAATCCATCACTCAGTGACACCCCAAATATGAATAATGTATTGTAGACTTGCGGTTACAATGTGTAATAAGTGCCAGAGACAGTAGAAGAATGTTAACTATGTTGCAAATGTAATATTTATCGACTCATAGTTTATTGCTTTCGAGGTTCAATAATACTGACCATAGGACATTAATATCACTTATCTTGATTTTAGTTGGGCACCTCTGTATGTAGAAATAACCCATCTATTTCATACTTACAAAATAAATGTGAAATTTACAGTGCTTTGTAAGAAGTGCATTATAGGTTTCCTTGCTTGTGCTCACAGTTCTCCTCTCCTGCCTTCTCATTTACTTATATCTAACATTGATTCCACTCCAGCTGCCTGACTCAGATGGGGAGCACTTCGACACTCTTTACAGAGGCTTTATTTACTGGCTGTATTATGATCTTATGTACCTGATCCTGGTGGTGTTTGGATCAGGTCTTTCTTCCTGTTAAAGACCAGTTTGAAAAGCAGCTGTTAGAAACTGCTTTCTCGTTCTTGTGTCTAAAAAGAGAATGGCTGAGAGATATTTTCTCTATGGGAATACATAAACGCAAAATCTAAGTCATCTCTCTCTTAGAGAATCATGATGACTAGAAGTTGAAGTGTTCAGTTATGTCAATGGTTATCCTTATAGACAGAGAGTTTGTTTGCGAAAAACAATTAATTAGTCAATGGAAATAATGCAATTTTGAAAGATTAGGACTTAAAATTCAGTTTTTACTTTCAGAACCAATTTTTTGTGGTACTCTATATTAGAAGCTTTGCAGCAAGAGTATGTTGTGGTAGC
This sequence comes from Crypturellus undulatus, assembly GCA_013389825.1. Classification (NCBI taxonomy): domain Eukaryota; kingdom Metazoa; phylum Chordata; class Aves; order Tinamiformes; family Tinamidae; genus Crypturellus; species Crypturellus undulatus. The sequence goes on from VWPW01011964.1 coordinate 97,054, forward strand.
AAATCAATTTGCAGCAATCATTTTCAGTTCAAGTTCTTGCTCTGGAATTCTGCTTCAGAAACTGCTCCCGAAAGGGCAAACGTTTCTCCTTATCTACATTGTTTTGTTACTACCATTAGAAGCTTTGAAGTCTCTGGAGTGAAGAAGTGTAGATGTGAAACCAGGATTGGGATCAAACCAAGTTTAACAGTAGGAAATTTCAAGCTTGTGCCGAAATCAGATTTCTCCTGTGTAGACTGACTCTTGGGAAAGCTGGAATTGGGTTCAGCCATGAAAATGATAAGCATAGATTATATTTCACATTGCAGGCATCAAATAAATTTTGAAGTGATGTTTTGTATGTATGTTTGAGGTTATCAAGCTTAACACATGATCACATTCTTTTTCTTTACTTTGTGTAACAGGAGCATCTATTTGTGTTGAAGGAACCAATCTAGTAGCTGCTCTGTGCTAACAGTTTTGGTGTGTCCGTTGCTGACAATGAGAATCACATTGGGAAACTCTGACTTGCAGTGCAAGAGGATTAATGTTAATTAGCAACCGTTGGCTGTAATTGTCACCCTCATTAAAATGCAGAATTATGTATTTCTTAGTTATAAATAACCTTTCTAATTGTACTTGATGTATGCCAGTTTAATCAAAAAGTACACTTGCAAACAGGCAGATATTTGCATTAATCTAGCACTGGATCTTTGAGTCTTTTTTGATCGTCTTTTATTCCAAAGTTGACTAGTTGGGGGAGGTCTATTACAGCTACATATCCTTTACATATTTTTTTTATTCAGCTATGTGGATCTGACAGGATTTTGTATTAAAATGAGGGGAAATGTCTTCTGGGAATGTTCAGTGCAACAGAAAACGTGTCAGTTTTGAAGTAGTTGGCAAGGTTTCCATCATTCGGTGGTATGACAATAAGTTGATTGTAGTTTGAAAGTAATAATAAGCGAAGGAAAATAGAGTACAAATTATATTATGACGCTGACTTAACCCTTTAAGCCTGCTTTTTACCATAATTTTCACTGTTAAATCTTGATTACTTTTTGCGCTGCTTTTTCACTGCTTTTACAGGTTTTCAAATAGCACGTTAAATCTGAAGTGAGTGTTCATTCATTGGATGTGATTCCCATTTGTACTTGTAATCAAGACTCAGTGTTTTCAGGTTCAGTCTGTGCTTTGCTCTGCTGCCTTGTCAAGAAACCTGTTTTGACTGCATTTTTTTCCCTTCCTCCACTGATAGTCTGAGTATTATGCGTCATAGCTTTTAAACATGTTCCAGGAATTGCTGTAGTGGAAGATTCTATAGAACTTGACAAATTAGGACCATTCTTGGTTCTCTTAATGATTCTCTGAAGAATTGGGCATGGTTCTCTTCTTGTAGCACTTCTTTGTTCCTTCTCCATCAGAAGGAGCATAATAGCATATACAGAATAATCACATCTTACTTTAAGATGCCATTTTTGAAAATGCCATGTTCAGATGCAACAGTATCTTCGGCAGGGTATTGAGGTGGCAGCTTTGCTTTGTTCTTGTTTCCTGAAATAACTGAAACTCGCAGGAGGGTAGTAAACCCTCCTGGACTCTAGAGCTGGCATGGCTTTCCCATATGGCCCTGGAGAAAACTACAGCAGATCAGCAGGAGTGCCCAGGCAGCAGGAGCAGCTGCAGGCCAATACCGTCAGCTGTCCAGACAACTTAGTGTGAACATTCACCCTGTGAGCTCACCAGTGATTTGCTTCATTCCTGTTTTTCCACCTTGCCTTGTTGCAAAGCTAGCCTCAGCTTCCTTTTGCTTTGCCTTATTTTATTGCCCTTTCTTTGCTGTCCTCTCCCAAGATTTGGCACTGTCATACTTCCATCAGGCTGCTTATTCTCCCCAGGTATTCTTTTTCACTGCCCTTTGCCTGCCTTGACTGTTTAGGCTGTAAACTCTTCCGAACAGGACCCTGGCACGGTGAATCTCCATGCTTGGTTGGTCCATGTAATAAATGTGATTAACTGTGATGCTAGTATGGTTAGGGTGGAATTCATCTTGCTTAACTTAAGACATCTGAGCTAGTTACCCTCAGCTCCCTTTATGGTTGATGGGCTATTTTAGGATGAGCTAAATCACCTTTGGGTGATACCTGTCTCCTTGTGCACTGTAAAATGAGCCCAGAGTAATGAGCGCTGACATCTTATCCCTCTTGTGACTGAATATATGGAACTAAAAATAAGTTGTGTCTCCCCCATGTTTTGATTATAGATTGGAGGCAAATGCAGGGTTAACCTATGTGCTTCATGGTCAGTGGGTTGTTTATTAATACAATGTTAATACTTGCATTATAAATCAAAGGGCTTAGGTACTGAATGCTCTGGGAAAGGGAGTGAGCAGGTGAACATGTAGCATCTTCCTCAGTGGAACATGAGCTTATAACATAAGGCGTTTAATAAAAATAGGGATGATGCAAATCAGGAAAGAAGGATAAGAACTGTTACTACACTGGGGAATCCTTTTCAAAGGTAACAAAGTGGTAAAGCCCCAGAACTTGAACCTCAGTGACTAGGATACAGATTGTGAGGCCTGAGCAAGACCTTGCACCAGTTATTTCCAATCTCCACTGGTCAAACACTGTGAATATCCAGAGATGGACTCAGAAGACCATTCTTCTTAATTATTTCCTGCTCACGAGTTGCCTGCTTACAGAAGAAATTCTTTTCTCTATATCACTTCAGGACATTAACACGTACTTTTCACTATTTGATTTGCCTCTTTCCAAAGGCCTGGAATTTAGAGTTTTAATGTATCTTTCTTCGTCTTTGTGGTATCCTAATTCTTCTCTGCCTCAGTAAAAACCTCCAACTCTTGTGTTTACCTCTATGAATAATATAGTACTGTCAGTGGATATCACTTCATTATTTGTCCTTTTTCNTTTCAGACCCTAGCAGATTTCTGTGAGGCTCCCATGCCATTTTAAAGCAGAACAATTTTACTGTTAGCTCTTTACCTGCCCATAAGTGGGTTTTCCTTCTTAATTTGTGGCAGCTTTTGAGTCTTTAGTGACCGATTTGTTGAAAAGGTTTTGGAACATGAGATAGACAATACTAACTTTATTTTCCTTTTTTGGATGCATAATAGTGCTCTAAATCGATTAGAGTTCTCTGATTAATTATATCTTTATATAGATTCTTTTCCAATATATCAAGCTCACCTGTGTTATGAATTCTATTATTTCTATTAATCTGCTTGGTCTAAATGTCAGACTTTTTCACTTGCGGTTTCCTGCACCACACTGGATCCCTTTATTAAAAAAAAAAAAAAAAAAAAACCTTAGATTTGCCAATTTTCAGTGCCCCAGAATTGAGGCACTTTTAGGCAATTAGTCACACACCACAGTTAATAGTTGAGCAATTTCATACCTGAGCTCCCTTAGATTTAGTGAGTACCATCTGATCCCACCACTTTATTATTTTTTATTCTGTTGCTTTGTTCTGCAATGTATTTATATGACACTTCAACCGGCGTCAGGTCTTCCACCAGGTCCTCTCCGACATCAGAAACTTCGCAGGTTCCTGCGTGGTGAATTTGTTCATATAATTCAGTGACCTTTTCTGCTATGGCCTTATCATCATTAGGTGCTCCTTTCTAACTTAATCTCCTCCTGGCTTTTAAAGATGCTCAGACAGGCTTCCTATTTTTGATGAATTTAAAGCAGAAGTTGTTTTTAGACCTTATGCATTCAGTAAGATAACCCGTAATTTTGCTTGGCTGGGCAAGCTTGGCTGTTCTGTTTTAATCTATCAGGGTTTATTCTTTGGTATTTTCCATATTTGGACCTGAGTGGACATAATTGTCTCCTTTACTGTTCCACTTGGCTAGTCTAACCATATTTCATCTTGTTGAAGTCTTTCTTCATAGGTTATGTGCTTTTTTTTGGGCCCCAGTATGATACCATTAAACAAATGTATACCATTTGCAGACATTTTTGCCCTTTTGACTGCCCTTTTTCAGAAACTTTCTCATTTTTCTGTCACTTTCTCTTATGAAATGAAAGACTTCTGGGGTGAATTTTTGCGCTGCGAGGATGTTAAAACTAAGTACTTAATGTTTGTTGTTACACTTCGGTTGTAACATCTGAACAACCCATGGCGCTGTTCAGATACATAAGAGGTTTTGTAGGTAGTCTAGGACTCTTCAGATTGGAAAAAGGGAAGACTAAGGTGAAGATACCTTAGAAGTTTTTAAGATTAAAAAATGACATGGCGATAATGAATAGGAAACAGTTCTTCACTGATTCATCTATTAGAAAAAAACAAGAAAACAGTGGAGCCTCCAACCGAATTAGGAGAAGGTACATTCAAAGTGTGCAACATTTAGATAGAGACAGAGCAGAGATCCAGCCGGTCCCGAATTGCTGTGATTATTGAGCTCTCAGCTCCACATATGCCAAGATTCTGTGCTAGTGACTTCCTTATTTGTGGCTTTTTTTAACATCTTTAATTCATCCCTAATCTATGGTGTCTTATAAACAGATTTTATTAAATATATGTCCATCTCAATATCCTTGGTAAGACATTTCTGATGTGGAGGGGGAAAAAAAAATAAAACAATGTCTAAACTTAATCTCAATCCTATAAAGTTGCCTGTCTGGAGTTAGTTCACTGACAAAAGTGGAATTGGAATAGGAGCTAATAACTAAAGAGTTGTTATGCTCCTGATAATCAATGGAGAGGGTAATTAAATAACTGAAATAACTGTCCATAATTTGATGGGGAAATAATGGCACTATTTCATGATGAAGAACAACAAACTGTTTAATACATTTTTGTATGAACCCTGAATTGTGCAACATACCTTCTAGTTTCCTGATACAGATTTGAAGGAAACTAGGAACTGATGGGCATGCTTCTGCCATATAGATTGCTGTTGTCAACCTACAGTTTCTTGCTTGAGCTGATTGCACTAGTTTCTACAGCAAGGTGGGCTTGCTGAAAGCTGAATTCATCTTCTTGGTGTTTAGATAAGATTAAAAGAGAACTGTATCTGTTTATTTTCATTCCAGACTTTTCATTCCACGCAATTTGATAAATTCTAAGTATTGTTTTAATTTAGTGTTTCAGTTTGTCCATGCAGCTTCCATCCTTAAGGAATTTAGGGTCTTGGATAACACTTTTGATCTGTTTGTTGTGTTTATGTACTGGTACTTCATTTATGCCCTTCTGCAAGAAAAAAAATGTAGTCTGAATTTATCAGGAAAGGGGTCATTTGAAAACGCAGTGGTAAATTAAGCCATTTACTGAAAGTAAATATCTTTGGTTTTGTTTTTTGTCTGTGTCTTCACTACATGAAGTTACCTCTTCCTGCTTTAGTAGTGATACTTTAAGTGTTGTTTTTCTCCTTTGGTTCATTCTGTCCGTAAGTTTTAAATGATCTTATTTTATATATACATCTCAAGAACATGGTGAGGGAAAAAGAATTAAATTCTTTTTGGCAAAAAATACTCTGATATAACAATACATTATTTATGTATCTAAAATATTTTAAAAGAGATTCTCAAAGCTCTGATGTCATTGTACTTTTAACTTTCATTTTTGCTTCATCTGCATTGAATCATCTTTTACTACTTAAAACATAAATTGAGTTTATTGAAACATTTCAGTTCTGATTATTTTTTAATAAAGATGAAGAAGTCTAACCTAATGAAATCACTGGAATGAAATGAGAAAATTTTAAAAGAATTAATAAGATGAAGACTTGAAGGTTTTATTAAGTCACATTTGGCTGTATGTTTCTCTGTGTGTATCGCCCTGGATCAGTAGGGTGAGAAACATACCATGTCAGAAATGACCTTTGCACTGTTAGACTGACTTTTTGTGTTATAGAAGGGTGAGTTGCACACAACTTGCATTGTGTGCATTGCATTGCACATACTTGAGTGTATAAGCTCTGTACCTGTGACCATTAAATTGTGCTTTGAGATGTACAATAGTACTGAATTCTGAATCCTGAGAATTTTATTTCCCATCGTTCTGACCTATAAATATATTTTGTAGAATACATGCATATCTGTCAATCATAAGGTGACGGTAAAACATCGCAATGTATGAGCAACTTTCTGATTTATGAGCTTGCAGACTTTTTCATACTTTGGGAAAGAAAATGTTTCCTGCTCCATGAAGATCATCTAATAATTCAGTGTTGTGCTGGGCACATATATCTGTAGTACTATGGCTGCAGTTTGTAACTTGCTTTGCAAGTCTCAAGTCCAATGCAGCAAATTCTTGTCCCTGTGCCCTTACCTGTGCATCTACTGATAAATGTTCAGGTATGACTTTTGTCCCAGCACTTTGTCCTTGTGGAGGAATCTCCATGGTTTCAGTGCTTCTTTCCCCCTTACTGTAACAAGGGGAACAGGGAAACGGGGACTTTAACAGTGCTCCAGCTGTTGCTTCTCCCAGCTTTTGGTGACTCTCTATAGTTGCTCCCTGCATCCCTATTCTTATCCATGCATCCAGAGCTTCCTTCCTTGGAAAATTCAAATCCTTTTCAGTTTTCTTTTTTTCTATCTCCCAAAGGCATCTCGACTCTCTTAGGTTTCTAGGCATGAGAGAAACCTGTGCTTTGTTAGTGCAGCCTGCGGTGCCGACTCAGTGCTACTGTGAGCTTCTTACGGGCTGTGTAGCTCACTAGAATGTAGAGGCCTTTTGTAATTAGCTGCACAATTCTGTTGCTTTCATTCCTGTTTTGTTATAAACTTTTTAGCAGCAGACCATTTCTACCAGTGCACAAACCGTAACATCACATGACATTGACTTTACTCAAACCAGAAGATTTTTGTGCCAAGGTTGTAACATTGTATCATTACTTCATTGTATGTGTGTGAAAATTTTAATTTCACGCCCTGTGGACTTCACTGTCTCCCTGCTCTCTACTCGTGTTGTTGCATAGAAGGGTAAGTTCCTGGGTCACATTCATTTTGTAGGGTTTTTTCCCTTTTTTTTTTTTTCTTCTTTTAGAGGAGTTCTGTTTCTTTTGAGAGGTCTTGCTGTAAAGGTTTTTGGGGATTTCTGTCACTAAAATATTTGTGATCTTTAAGTGAATATACTAAGATATTTTTGCTAGGTTGTTTAACATCTATGTGATCTTTGTATTGAGGGAAAAAATATATCTGTATATGATATTATGCTACACTGTGATGTATTTTTACCTGAGTAGATGCAAGTGATGTGGTAAAAGTATGTATTAATATATACTTGGGATATGTGAAAGGCTTGTTTAAGTATATCATTGCATCTCTCGTGTATCCAGTCTGATTTTACTGAGGTGCAAACCCTTCAGTGCAAAGGTAGCCCCTTGGCTAATGTTTTGGATTGGTTTGTGGGGCTTCCCATTTTGCAGACGTTGGCAGCTTCAGCACTTGCCCCATGCAGACGCTGTGCGGTAAGCGGTGGCGCAGTCCTTGCTAGTCAGTCCTGGCCTTGTGCCGGTGAGATTTTCGACCATCATGTGAGGCCCCTCCACGTCTCACATACGCCGTAGGCCAGCAGCTTGGTTCACATTCTGGCCTTTCTCTTCCTAATGGCTAGATATTCAGCAGAATATGGGAAAGGAGGCTTGGAGCGGTCTCCGGAGCTGCCGAGTGCCTTGCGTTTTTCTTTCCAGCACATCAGTGACACTGTGTTGTCTCTGACACAAACACAGCTTGTCTGCAGGTGTATGGTTATCGCAAAGTAATCCTGCGGAGCCCCAGATCATCTTTGCTAGTTACTGCTGGGAATGAACAAACTAAAATTTCTCTCTCTACCCATCTGTTCAGCAACCAAAAGTACGTAATTTATCCCAGTGGGGCACCTACCACCCGCGTAAAGTTTCTGAAAGAGGTTGTTAGCGTGCGCTGGCTCTAGCCAAGGGACACCAGGCCCGAGTGCCTTGTACTCCGTGCTTTACCGCTGCCTTTTTCTGTAGGGTGCCTCCCAGCTTAGTACTTGCACAGTGTCGAGCCTATTCAGGGCCTGTTTCCCCCCTAGCTGACAATGACACTGCCGCTGGCCATGGTCCCATGCTGCCCGTGCACAGCTCCCCACTAACCCTCGTCCCTCTTTGACATGCTAAACCAGGCACCACTGACACAGAGGTGGTTTTTTTTTTTTTTACACCTACTGTTTTCGCTCAGTGACTTCTTTTGAATTATGTATCTTCATCTTTGATGTATGAAATCTCCGCTGATTTAAAGATTACCCTGAGGAGTTGAGTGCATCTGGAAATGAATGGGATGGCGGTGAGTGCCGACCCTTCCTCAGCGCAGCATGAAGCAGAACACACTGCTGCTTCAGATTTGGTCTGACCCTAAGCAATCAACATGTTGGGGTGTCAGCGAGCTCTGTTGCAGTGTTGCTTTCAGACAAAACTGAGATACAAGCATTCAAAAAAAGCACTAGCATATAGGAGGATTCTGAGTTCCTGACAACAAGGAGTTCATGAGTACCTGAAACTGCTTGGAGCCTCTCTCGGTGGGAGGCGACTGGAACAGAGTAAGTGAACGCAAAGCAACTGCTCTCTGGTGTGAGGCTTTTGAGTATGTTAAGAAGGGAAAAGAGAAGCCACTGAGTCTAGATTACACCTATAATGTCAGTAAGATGCAGGATCACAAAGCATAGAATCATAGAATCATTATGGTTGGAAAAGACCTTTAAGATTGAGTCCAACCATAAACCCATCACCACCATGTCCCTAAGGACCTTATCTACACGTTTCTTGAACACTGCCAGGGATGGTGACTCTGACGCTTCCCTGGGCACCCTGTTCCAATGCTGCACCACTCTTTCTCTGTAGAAAAACATAAAACTCTTTACTGCCCACTTCAACTTCCTCAGCGAGTGGTGGTCACTCTGCTGCTTGCAGAGATACTGCTTTGCTAGAAAATCTGCCAGACCTTGTGTTCATCTCTCCTGACGGTGTAACTGGTATCCAAGATGATGCCAGGTACTCTGCCTTTAGCATTAATGAAGTTGTACCAATTAAAAGCTGAAAGCAGCAAGCAGTGCTCATATTTGTGGTGCATGGTCTGGCCAGAAAATGGACTTTTTTTTTTTACAAGGCAAAATATGACTGTTCCTCTATTTTGACGACTGTACTTGAAATTTAAATTCCTCAGGATTTCTAGGCAGTTTCAGCCCTGTTAGCTCCCTATCACACCATCCTGTAAAGCTTCCTTTGCTTTCCCAACTCTCCTGCTATGCCTCTGGCTCATGAACAGGGAAGACCATGGCATTGTTTTCTGCAATATATGTTCCTTTTAAAATCAATTCTCCAACTGAGCACTTTCTTCTCACTTTTCTTTCCCTTTTTTCTCTCTGCTCCTTGCCAAGGGACTGCTAGCATAAGCACAGGGGCTATCATCGTGGCCTTGCTGTTTCATGGATCAGGAGCTGGAAGATGTTTGCATTTACCTCCGGAGTATAATTCTGACTGATGGCTTCTTATCAGGGTTGCCAAGTCCATCCATCCAATTGTCTATTTCTGTTCTGAAGACCAAGCAACCATAAAGTTGAAAACCATGTTGTATTTTTGGAATCTGAAATTTCAGACAATGTATTTATGAATTATTTATGGGGAATATTTGCAGTAATGTGTGACATAAAATGGAAAGAATGTGTATCCATACTTGCCCTGAACTCTCCAAAGTGCATGCTAATAAACAGAATGATAACCTACCATCACTTTTGCCCTGTAAGATTTACAGTGCAAGCACTTTTTGTGTAGTTTAATTCAAATCAGTTTGTCAACTTAAAGCTGAAGTGTTTTGTTTTAAAGTACAACTTGGTGAGTGATTTTCTATTACTTAAAGAAATCTAACTGCTTTCCTCCCCCCTCCTCCCTTAGTCTGCCAGACTTGGAGTCTGTAAATTTTTCTAGTCATGCTGGCATGGAGCCATGGTAAATTATGCTTTAATTCACAATTAGAAGGAAGTGGCAACTGTGCAGAGCAGCAAACCTTTCATTTAAAATGGCCATTATACAAGATCATGATTCTACAGAATGATTAAGATATTGAAGAATAATTAAGATATCTTTAGATTTTTGGCCATTTAGGAGTGCTGGGCTTATTTAATTTTTTTTAAACCTCTCTGAAGCAGCTTTTTCTATAATGACAGTAATATAGGACTTTATATTATCACAACTTGGTGTTTATTGGTATCTGAATTGTCTAATGGTAACTTGTTTTCAGTGATATAGCTGACAGGGCAGAGATAATTAAGAAACAGAAGAATCTGACTGCTGGATTTTGCTATTAAATATTCCGTGCTACAGCAGAAGAAATTAAGCTGATAAGCAGGAGGGAAAGAATAGCATAGATCTGCAGGAAGGTGTTTAGATACAGCAGTTGTCTGTACGCAAAGTATTTCATGAGGGTAGTAAAAAAAGAAAAGGAAAAAGTAAAATAAATAATTCTTAAGCATTTACTGAGGCATCCCATTTCCAAGTGTCGTAGTGTAAAATGGAAAGTTCGCAGTACCTATTCACCCTGACAAAAGGAATTGCAGATGAATGGGAAGAAGCCCAACCCCACCGAGCCGGGGCCAAACTTGCACCAGTTTCCATGGGGTCAGGATTACACCCGAATATACACTTAAAACGACTGTAGTCTGATCTTGCTCCTCTGTTCAATGAGGTTTTAAATCTTGCACAGGTAGTAGCTTCCTTGCCACGATGGTTAGAAAGTCAATGGAAGCTCACAGTTCAGTAGCTAAATGACAAGGTAAGAAACTTTGGAATCATAAAATGGTTATAAGTGCTTGACCTAAAACTATGCAGATCACCCAGTGACTGTACTGCTGAAGCAAAAAAAGTGATTTATAGAGTGATTTATAACATTTGGCATGTTAAGAATTTGGACTGAGCTTGTGAAGAAAGAGAGACTGCTAATCCGTGTAAATCATGATGGACCTATGGTATTTTTTTTCCCTGAGCCATTCCCTTTAAAATTTTACTTATTTATGTAGTGCCCCCAAAGTTTTCAGTAATGTACAGGGATATAAGCTAGTCCTAGCTCTGCAAGAAGCAAATAAGGAAAAAGAGATGAAACATGAGAAAGAAATCAAAATTGTGAGGCAAGGCAGAGAACAGCAGAGAGGAGGTGCAGAATTTTACTGCCACTTATATATGCAACCCTTTGTCAAAGGTTCTAGTGCATTTAAAAGAAAAAGCACAATTTAAAAGATGATTCATTGAATTACAGGTTGCTGTGTGGGGAAAGATGCTTGGGGACAAACTCGTAAGAAGAAAATATTGAGGAGAAAAAAAAAAGCTGTTAATGCAGGAGAAGTGTGGAGCTGAGGTATAGCAGAAAAGATGATGACAGCTTAGTTTTGGCCCAGAACAATAAAGGTTGCAGATCATAGTGAAGATACGTTGTGATGACAGAGTGCTTAAGGGGAATAAAAGCTAAGCATGCTCTGAAGTGCAAAGTTATTATGTAATATCGCAGCAGAATCAGGGCCTCAGGTGTTGTACATACACTGAGGTTCATTTTCTGATCTGAAGAGCTTTCAGACTTGATGAGATGGAAGAGGGTGTGTGGGAAGGGAGAGAAGGACAATAGAAACCAAATGATTGCAGAGGTGGTTGTTAAACTCCGTGGTTCTGTAACATCTGTCTGTTTTCTTACTAAAACTTTCTTCTAAGTTATACTTTTGTTGCTGGCAAATCTGATTTAAAAAGGTTTTTCCCCAACCAATGCTCATTTCTCTGTTTATCCTTCCCCTTGCAGAATTATCACGACCTCAGTTATGCCAGTACAGCTGCCTGCAAGCCATAGCTTAAAAGAATGATCGAGATTTTTTTTTTTTAACCCACTAAAAGCACACACAGACAAAAACAATAAAGAAGCCTTTTCAGTTGCCTTTGACAGGCTGGTAACAGCTGGCAGAATCTGTGTCAAACTCCAGTGTGAAAGTAATAGAAAAGGTTGGTTTGGCAGGGCAAGGAGGTGGGATCAGGAGCCTTTAGGAACGGAGTGAGAACAGGTGAGAAATTTAGGTGTTGGTCTCTGCCTGCAGGTCAAGCAGAGATGACAGTGGCTTGTTCGTGTCACAAGGAGGAATGAGTGTGGCACTAGGCATTGTTTCGTAATGACAGCCAGTTGGATGCTATCATAGGTGAAACCAGGGTGAAAACTGAGAAAGAAAAATCTTTTATCAGCTGTTACCTAGGGCAGAAGTTTGCCGAGATGCTGTTGTTGAACTCGGGATGCTTTAGTAAATTCTGCCTGCTTGGTGTGCAGAATGCAAGCAGTGTTCAGCCTCTTGCAAGGTGAAACCCTCCTTCTGCTGTTTCACTTTGAGGAGGGTGTCCCACAACACCTTCAAGCGTGATTCATTTAAGTAAGCACAGGTATGATGTTACCAAATTCTGCTTCTCTCCTAATGCCTCCAATATAGAAAGCTGCAGTCCCTGATGATGGGGCTTTTTGTTTTGTTTTATTTTACAAGATTTAGTGATAAGTAGCACTTCAGCTTGCTGGTGTTGGAGGTCTTGCAGCACAGAGAGACGTTAGAGCACGTTGCATCAGCACATACAAATTGGAAAACAATGAAGTAGCAACAGAAGGGCTAGAGTGATCCAAGCCTGCAGAGCTGAGCCGAGCATCGCGTGCTTGCCGGAGGGAGCGGCTCTGCTCCCTGCTTCCATGTCCCCACACCAGGGGAATGTGGTGCTCATTTCTGGCTGGTTGCCTTCTGAAAAGATACTGTCAGAGATCAGAGGAGAGCAGCAAAATATGTTGCTATGCTAGAGGTAGTGATGTATGAGAGAAGATGAAAATATGTGTGCCTTGGATAAATGTTGACTGAGACGGGAGCAGAAGGGAAAAAAATGTGATATTCAAATGCTTACGGTGGATTTATACCAAAAAAGGAGATGGATTTCTGGGTGCCATGCAAGATTTTTAGCTATAACTAATGGTGTGAGTCTGGGGAGGAAAAAAAACAACCTCTCTGTCTATCTCCAGCTGATTATCAGAAACATTTTCTTGTGTATTTCTGTCTGTGTCATACTTTTTTCTTCTATGAAACTCCAAAGCAAAACTGTGTGAAACATTTGTGATGTTTTCCATGCTATCTTGATCCCCTTAATCATGTGTTATATCTTCCTTCCTGGACTTTGACAGGTCTATTTAGGCCGTATGCCCTTTTGGACAAGGCATTTGTCCTAGAAGTGTTTGTAGAGTGGGTCCCCCTGATCCTTACCAGGGCCCCTCCGGGTTATGCTATAGCCCATAAATAAGCAATAATGGCAATGATAGTGTGAGATGTATTTGGCTGCAGAATGGCTTCCCAAGGAGAATAGCAAGAGGCTGATTGTTAGCAACAAATATTAAGGAGCACACTGTAGGGAATGGTTCTTCGTCAGCAGGGAGATGGCTGGATGATCTAATAAGTCTTTTCCTTCTCTAGGTTATGATGCTGTGAATGCTGCCTTAGAGAGTTCTGTAACAGTCTCTGATACTGTAAGCTCTCTATTACGTGAGTGTAGGTTTTACAGCACTCTGGGAGGCACTTGCTGAGGACACTGTGTAAATATATTCTGTTTTACATTGTGTGATGTATTTTAAATAAAAGGCTCAGATCTTTTTTTAATTGCTTTGAAATATTCTGCGGTGTGATCTTTTTCTTTAAGAATTAAGAAAAACTTGGAGGTGCCTTTGGAAAATACAGGAAATATGGCCCAACCTGGAGTTGATTTAAATACATACAGCTCAGCTGAATTTCACTCTCCCTGTGCCCTGCAGTGAACAGCATCTACTCAGGCACCAATTCTGCTGGAAAGTAAAATAAAATGGGAATCTTGTGCTAACTAGCAGTCCCTTTGTCTCATTCTCTCTGTATCATCTTGCTCATTCTCTTTATACTTCAGCCTTGAAGATCATACTCTCTTCTTTTTTTTGATTGACGCATCTTGAGAGTCACTACATGGGAGTCCTCTGGTCCCTGAAGATGCAGTACAAATATGAAAGGCAAGGTCCTCTTTCCTGGTTTCTGGCCTTTCACAGAATTACTGCAAAGTTAGTCTCTCCTCAGCTTTCCTTTTCTATCCAATCACCTAAAAGTCTCCAACCACCACAACTCAGGATCCCAGTCTGGGCCAGTAGTGGATTTCGCGTGTCCTTATGGCACGATCCGAAACAGATAGGGTTGCAGACGACCAATTAATTTAGCAGAGCTTCGCCCTCCACTCGTATAGCATGTGTTTCCTTGGGGCCAGGAAATCATTCATCAAAACAAGTTTTCATAGATAAAATGCTCATGATACAACCTGTGTGGCTGTCTTCAGGTGCTTTGGCTACCAAGGCCAATTCTCTGCCTCTGTTTTGTCTCTGGAAAATGCTTTTATTTGACCTATTTGCTATAATCTAGAAGAATTTTGATACCTTATTTAAAATAATAGTAAGCTTAGTTTCCTTTTCTCTAAAATGGGTCTGTTCCTTACCCCTTGAATGTGTTTTTCAACTGTATTTAGTGTTGGTAAAGTGCTTGGAGGCAGGCGGTGTTTTACGAATACAAAATAGTGTTAGGCTTTGTACTTAGGCACAATACTGTGGCGTAATTCAAAGGCAATTCATGTAACATTAGTAAATCACTTTGAACTTTATGTTGAAAATATAAGCAGCAGTATAAAAATAAACCTTTTTATTTCCTGTGGTATATACAGTTAAATAAAGTAAACCTGCACAGCTACTAATCTCCAAGACTGTATTGCCGGGATGCTTTGTTGAAATGCCATCCCTTGCAGAACAGACCTTCTGTGTGTTTTGTATGCAGTTATGGTTGAAGAATAAATTTTCAGAGACTGTAAATGAAAAGATATTTCGGAACATGGTGATCAAATAATATCTGACACTGCTTGTTTAAGGAAATATACATATATCCAACTGCCAGACTATTTATGACTCCAATAAGTTTGACTATTTTGCCTCATAGAGAACTTCCTGCTCCTTCAAATATCAAATGTGATTGGGATTGTGCTATTTTTCCAGGAAGGAGAAAATGATATTATTGGGTAAATGACTGTGCAATATGAAAATACGATAGTGTAGTTTAAAAATTGAACAGTGTACAGGAAATATCACATATTTTACCATGGGAAATAGACAAATATTAAAAATTCAATGACATATCCCCAAAGTATAAATAAATAAATAAGCATCACTGTTCAGCCAACTGATATAAGGATGCTTTGTGGTTACTTCCAAGAATGCTATTTTTGCTATTATCCTGCACAATGATTAATTCTGTGCATTATTTTTGCATAACCAGACCATTTAGATACTGTACATTGTAAGAATATCTGAACTCTGATTGCCCAGCAGGCTTTATTTGACAGAGAACCAAATGGTTTCAGGTGATTTCTCAGCAACCACCCTGGGAATAAGAGGTTTATGGTTCCCAGAGCAACAGCCACATTTGCGTGTTTGCCATAAAAATGCAGGAGCGTTTCTCCCCGTTCATGTTGGAAACATAATACAAAGTAAGGTGCACCTGTAGATGTTCTGAGAGTTGCATTTCTGCTGCGCAGGCAATGAAAGAGAAATACTGTGGGAGGAAGGATTTGGCACTGTGCAAACCTGTTTTTTGTACCATTTTCCTCTTCAAAATGTGAGCATTTAATGAGCTGTTCTGAATCATAATGCTTTATGATGTTTCCAGTTACCTTAGTGATGGCTGCAAAACTCTTTCACATAAAGAGTATATAAACTCCACAAGATATTTCTCTATTTAATTAGCTAATGCTGAAAGTTTATTACAAATTTTAAAAAGCACCTTAGTGGCTGAGGAGCCAAATTTTCAGCAAATGATAATTGTATGCACGGATTAAAGCCCACAGGAGCTCCACACCAGGAGGGGTTGAACCAGCCAGGGCACCATTCTGCACTGACACAGCTCTACTGGTTTGATCCCTAACTCTCAGATAGATTGAGCATCTCCGTGCTGTTCTCTACTAAGCTGCATTTTACATTAAAAACAAAGGTCAGGTTTCCATAGTGAAATAACTTGCCTGGTCTGTATCCTTTATTCTTATCTCTACCCATTGGCAAGTCCAGAACGCCAGTTCTTTGTGCTGATGGCATTCATGAAGATTATGGAATAAGATTAGTTTCATCAAATTGTAGTTATCTAAATAGCTGGACCTCTTATCTAAGCTTGTAGGGTAGAACTTAAAAATTTTCTTCTCCTGGGATGAAACATGCAGACTTTCAAGCTGATGAATGTTAGATTAAAAAAATATAAATATGGGGGAAGTGTCAAAATCAGACTTAGAAAAGAGATTGTTTTTCAGTCTGTTGAAGAGTGCTCATTGACTTTCTAACATACTGACAAATATAGCAAAAAGGTGAAGAGAGACTGAATCATCCTTAAAGGAATAGTTTCCCATCTCGTTTTCCTTCTGTCAAGACGGCAAAATATCATCTAGTGCCGACAGAACATTTGGGTTGCTTGGTTGAACATCTATACATGAAAAGTTTCCATATGTAACTTATGTGCCCGGTGTGGAAATTGGATTTTTTTTTTTTTTTTCTCCTGGGGGAATATAAACAGTATAAGCGGACTCCAGGCTGTTAATTTGCATTAAAAGTGTTCAGCGTTCCCAGGCCAAGTTTGACAGATCAGTTTTAATGTATGAAATAGCCTGATTTTTGAGTGCCTTGACTTTGTGTCCACCACAGAGTTCCATAATAATAATAATGAAGCCTGGTTTAACTTATGCATTTATTCAGATCATGCAAGGGATAAGTATGCTGCTTTAGAGAATGTTGCATTTTACGATTTGAGCATCCTGACTGCATCTCTTTAAACATTCGGATACAAATAAACAGTGAGAAAATGGTCTTTCTAAGCTTCAAACCTTTCTAGGTCTACTGTGTTGCCTCCAGCCAAATGCTGTCTGATGTTCCCTAGACAAACTGGGGCAAACCATTATCATGGGATTAAACACTAAATACCTGCGAGGAGCATTCTCTTTATCAGATAGCACTCTGTTAGCATAGTTCATTCACTTTATTGCATATATAACCACAGTGTCAAATAGACTGATTTACAACACCTGGTCTTTTACATAATCTTTGCTATTTGCTGCTCTTGTAATCTGCCAAATCATTTAGCTTTCCTGATAGCAGAAATGCTGTAAAACTTAGATAAACTTGTGGAAGAAATGAACTCCAAGGTACTGCTGAAATCCAGGGCCTGCACGTTTGCTGTAAATGCAGTGGCTGGTTTGGTTTCCCCCTACCTAATCTGTGATTGAATGTGGCTGCTGGAGAAATTGAAAATTTTATGATAGCACTACAGTCAGAGGGAGATAAGCATTTGTATGCTAGACTAGATTAATCTAAAAAGGAGTTTTAGGTGTGGCTAATGAAACCAGTGTATGTGTTAACTGGTTTTCTTTGGGGTTCAAAGCATCTGTGTATATCTATATAGAGTTTAGTCCAAAACTTTCTCTGCATGAAAAGTCTGTTTAATATAGTTGTGTGCTAGTTTTTACTAGCAGTGTGGCTTTTTCCCCTCTTAGGCTGGAGGTGTCTTTAAAAGGCCTTAGTTTTTATAGGGTGCTTTCTGGAATGCAAAGACCCTTAAATACTGTTGCTCAGCTACTTGAAAAGCATTTGTCGTCTTGAATTTTTTTTATTAGGTTAATTGTAATGCATCAAGTTTGAGGAAGGTTAGCCATTAATGTAGTCCAGCTGAAACAAAACTGCCTGTGATTTCCTTGTTCTTGTTTTGAGTCACTCATTTTTGGCTTTCCTGGGGTTGATTTGAACAGACAGATCGTACCAAAATGCCTAGACAACCTAAAAACATGAAACAGGGATTTTGCAGAATGGGTTTCTGACTAGGGGAAATGTAAGCTAGTACATATGAGAGAAAATAAACCAATCTACCGGCAGCGAAATAGTGAGGAGAGAGCACCATAATGCAGTAACATGAGTCAGACTGCTAGGAATGATGACGGCCATCAAAATGGAAGGATCAGTAAAAATGATTGAAGGAAATGAAAGGGTTGACTTTCTAGTGCAATCAGAGCATAGGAAAGATTTAGCATTAACATGACTATTAACCTCTCACTAGCACAGTTAACTCCTCGGAGCTAAGAAAGTCTTTCCGAGTCTCTGCCGCAGCCGCGAGTTACTAGGAGTCCCGTGGCTAGCTGGGATGCAGCTCTCCCCGCTGGAGCTAAGGGAAGGGCTAATGGTATGTGGTTCTGCTGGGTTTAGCTGCTGCTGCTTTGTATGAGGTGTGAACAACATAGGTGATGAGCTCAGTGCTAGGCGGTGTCCGGGAAGTTCATCTAAAAAAGTGATGTCAATACAAACTTCCCAAGTACAATTTTCATTTCACTCAAATTTAGACACCTTCTCCAGCTGGCTGGTTACTTAGTCTTCTTAAGCTCCCTCTGTACTGAGTGGAAAAGCAAAGGCTTTTCCATAGGGACTCGAAACACGGAGCCCAAGATGTTCCTTTAGTGGATAGAGGAGTTTCTTTTTCCACCTACAACAGAGGGAGCCCATGAAATTAAACGGGCTATACAGGTGCCCAGGCTTGAGTGCTGTGAATAACCTCTGTGTGCAAGTTGCTGAGTGTGTGAATTACTTTGGCATTGGGGAAATCAGGCGAGTTGGTGCTAACAGCTCTAAGATGGAATTACAGAAACTTTTGGGTAAAACTTTTGAGTGATATCCCTTCGACTGGAGAACAGTCTCCCTGGGGAAGCAGTGGAACTGGTTTTGTTTAAGACATTTAAAATTGGACAGCAGAAAATATATTGTAATGATCAATCCTGTGCTGGTATTTAGATCAGGTCTTGTCTTGTGTGAATATTAATAGGAAGTCTCTGTCTAAAGTAACTGCCATTATTCAGCGTGCGTTACTGGAGAACATTGGCTTGCAACCTTCCTCCACATCTGTACTCACACTTAAAGGACAGTTTGAGTAATGTTTAGCATCTTTTCCTTCTCTCTTGGTGCCTGAAGCGCTGATTTTGTATTGCCTTGCTTAGATTGTATTCCTTCAGTGCTTCCACCAGACAGATTCCATATAGTGCATAGAGATTTACAGGAAGCACGTGTAGTTTGTGGCAATAATAATAAAGGCTCCTGCTGTTTTCAAATCCCTGGGAAACTAAATCAAGTGTAGAGTCTCTTCAAAAAAGTGCAGCCTGTGTATAAGTCACTTTACTGCTACCTCTGTGGGTCTGCCTTGTACCTGCTCTGTGTATTTGGCTGTCATATCTCCGAGTTCTGTCCTCCAGAGTGTGACTAAGACATTATACACCTCAAATGGAAAATCTGATGAAACAGCTTAAAATAAACTGTGTACCCATGCTTTGCTCTTTTCACAACTCTGTATTGGTATTCCTCATAGGAACACACAGAGCAAACTCCTGCCTGTTCCTATGGCACTCATCGGGCAAATCTAGGTGTAGTCTGAATTGGGAGGGTGGGAAGATTGGATTCAATCTCTGTGTGATGCCAAGATGCCTAATGGAACTGCATTTTCTTGACATGTTTCTCCAGGTATGAAGCCTCTCTCCTTGACCTGGTTGAGGCCATGAGTCCCATATCTGCCTCAGGACACCTCTACAGAGAATCCCACGAGAGGAGCAAAATGCATGCACCCCGTCCCGGGAACCCCGGGCTGTCCGCTTGGCACCAGGCCCCTCGGAGTTCCTGGAGCAGAGCAGATGAGCTAGAGGAGAGCCGGCTCCTCGAAGAGATTTTCTTCATTTGACAAGGCTTATTGGTCTACAGCCCTTCTGTAGAATTTTTAGAACTTTTTTAATTTCTGATTTGTTTGTGTCACAGTATCATTTTTAAATTATTTGATTGATGATTGTCTTTCCTCCTCTAAAGCATAGCTAACTAGCATCCTGTTTCAGTTTGGGTTTAGCAATCATGTTCCAGGAACATTTTGGGGATAGACCAGTCAGGAAGTGTTAGCTTTTTTTTTTGTAAACCTTTCACATGCCAAGTAATCATTCTAAAATAGGATTTTTTTAATGCACAATGTTTTCTAATAGATTGAAGTCACAGTTTAGCCAGCCTCTTATCGAAAGTTTGTTTCATTATTGATTTTTTTTTAAGCTCTAAAGTAGTTTGCAAGAACTGCCTAACGCTCAAGAACCACCACATTCCAAGTAGATTATTTTCTAATTAAACTACAGCCTGTTTAAAACCTGGCATATTATAAAGGTAGAAGCACTTTATTATTTTTCCCAGTGATTCTATGATCCACTTTTGCCTTCAGCATTCTGATATTTACTGTACTGGGATTTTAGAGGATATATCCTAAGCTCGACTGTACAGTGTCTAACAACATTGCATCTACAAGATGCAACATCTAACAAGATGTTGTTGCAGGTTGATGCACTAGATATCCATTCAAAATATATTCCTCCTTAAATCAGTGCTATGTGACATAGCTTATATGCTGGGAAACCTAAGCCTGAAATAGCAGAACAGAGTCATACATTGGTCCAAAACTTAGTTTATGTACTTTTCAAGTTGAAATATATAGTAGTTGTAGGATAAGAGCAGTCTTCAGACATTTTCCCCAACTTGCACTGTTTTGATCCTGTATCCAGACTCCATTGTAAATAAGACAAATCAGTAATTATTTCCACTAGCGTCTCGCAATGCACATTTCCCTGCTGGCTTTAATTATTCATGCTGTATCTATTTCAGTTTATTTAAATGCACTTCCATCTACTGCATGCACTTGGTTATTTAAAGAAATGTGCAGAATTGGTAAAAATGACTGCAGATTACAGGATTAATGGCCATTTTCTCCACAATGCAGTGTTCATATTTTATTGTAACAGTAGCCACCGGCATGTGTTTCTAGAAATATGAGGCTAAAATACTCATTTTGCACAGTAAAATTGCAGCAAGGGAAAGGTAGAATTGTGCCAGTATGGGCAAGTTCTAGGCCATTTGCTCCCAAACACCACTTCGTGGGCCAGTACAGCTTTTGTGACAGTCTCTTTAGGCAGCCCTGCTTATCTTAATGCCAGTGAGTCTCTGTTCTGGTCCTTGGGGTGCTGCTGCTGCGTGCCTGCCTCCCGCTCGCTTGCTCTCGTGCAGTGGCTCTCATGAAGTGCTTGCAAGGAGCTCACAGGACTCAGCAGCGGGGCCCACGATGTCTGTCTGATGGGAGCTGCCCCTAGAAGCACAGTGCTTTTATAGCAATGAAATCAAGGGAGAAAAAAGGGGGAGATGAACCTTAAGTTATTCTGAGCTGTTCCATGCAAATCCAGTCTTAATCACAAATTAAGTGATGTCCTTTTCTTGTATCCCAGCTGAATTTTAAAAGCTGCTTGCAGGAGTTTGATGGGGGAACCCGCATTACTGGACCAGAATATTATTGCTGAGGAAAGGCCTTGCTTGGTCTTTCTGGCTGCCTGTAAAGTCATAGTTCTTTTTAATATGCTCATCTACTGCTGTATGTTCCTCTTGCTCTACTCCCTGATCCACCTAGGGCACAACTTTGTGGTTAAAATTCCAAAGACAGTAGGTGCCCTGTCCAAGTACAGTGTTTGGGGCTCTCTCGCTCAGTGCATTTCTGTTGGCTGAGTCTTGGGAATGAAGGGGAACACACACTCCTCCTTTGAGAGGGCAGGGAAAGGGAGAAGGAAGGAAGAGAAAAACTGACAAGAAGCAGCAGGAGAGCTATGAAGACATGACTTAGCACATAGGTTTCAGAGGTTTTATATTCTTTTTTTTTTAAGGTTAGGCATTTGTGAAGTAGTTCTTCAATTTTAGTCCAATCACTTGTCTTTTCCAGTTTGACTGCAACTTTGATTGCCTTTTCTAATATGTACTAACCTTTTGAAACAGCAAAAAATATATGTATATTTCTTAAAAAGGTGCCTTTGTGTACACATTCCAGAACACTGCATGGGAGCATTTTGTTTTTTGTGGATACCAGTGTTTAACTATTTTACAGTTCTTTCTGATTCATTTTGTCCAGTAACTATTCTAATTCTGGTGGTGATTTTTGACTTGAATCCATATTTTATTAGTAACTCTTTTTAAAAGGACATTGTCAAGATTGTGGGCTCTATGCTCCAGGTGCTGTCCGTCAGTCAGAGCTATATGGGGGATAAACCTCTATGTTGTAGTCAAAAATTCTGGAATTCAGATGGTTGAAATATCTGGTGGGTGAAACTCTTCATGTTTTAACTATCTCTAAGATATCAACCAAGAAATAAAGAGCTATAAATTTGGTAGACTCTGAAAAATCATTTTTTATAACACAGGCTCTTGCTCTAGTTATCAGCAGTACATTATTAATAGTGTTTAGCAGTCAGTGCAAGCAAAGATATTTTGCCATGAGGCACTACAAAGTTGAAGTTATTAAAACATTTATAGCCTTAGAAAAAAAATCAATGATTGTCAAATAGGAAAGGACAAAATCAGTAGTTGGAACTGGGAGGGGAATTGTTTTCCATCTGCTAAAGCAGTAGAGGAAATGCAAAAATTAAACTAGCAAAAGCAATCACTTGACAGTGTCCTTTTAAGTTTAAGCTCCTATATTAGGAAGCTGCCGCTGGGGAGTTAGTCCAAGTGTAGATTGTTTGTCCAGAGTGTTCCCTGCTACGATGCTTCAGCTGCACATCAGGCTATGTTTCACATGAGGCTGCGTGGAGTAACATGACTTCTGCTAAGGCTCTGCCCCCATTTCACTTTGTGTTCCTCCTGATGGCACGTGTCCACGCACTCGCCACCTGTGTGTCCTCGTCTCTTCCGTGCACCTTGCACACAGTGGGCCTGTAGCAATCGCACTCATCCCACGTTTAGCCTCTCCACTCCCACTGTTGAATCCCGTCTTAAACCTAAACATATATTAATATGTGTGTGAGGTTTTAATGTAATAAATTATCTGGGACTTTCATTTTATCTTCCAGACCTTCATTTGTTTGAGTTCTCTTGTGTTCTTTTTTATTTTTTTTATCCAGCTCAGATATATTAATTATCATTGGTAATATATTCCAGTTTCCAATACACTCAATCTTCAGTTTACTGATACAGATAAGCCAATTTTAAACCTTCTCATTCTTTCCAGGATGTGGGTTTTGCTGGTAAAAGGTCAAGGCCTCTTTTGGAGCATGATGTGATGATGAGGAGGAGGAGGTCTTAATAGAAAAGGATTTAGCTGGAGAGAAGAATGGGGGGAGCCAGCACCATGCATTGGATCAGAAAGGTGGGATTCAAGAGGAAGGAACAAAGGATGGAGGTGTAGGCAAAATAAAGGCAAAACAAATTTTGCAGTGATCCAATGAGCTCTGGAGGCTTCATGTTAAGGAAAGAGAGGAAGGGACTTAGCTATGCTTGAGAGAGAGCTTGAAATATCTAAAAGATATTTCTCTAAAGCACATGTGAGCGCACAGTCAAATGGTAAAAGCTATGGGAGAGCTTTTCTGAAATGTGGCCTCCAAGAGGGGTTTGAATTTGTACCAGCTGAGGGGGAGAGAGCACAGCCTAGTTAGTTAGAAACCTTCCTTTTTGCTGTAACTAAATTTATGAAATTGTGTGCTAATTAGTATATGATTTATAAATTTACATAACTGCATGCTACATAAGACAACACAGAATATTGAATTAGATGATTTAAACCAGCAGAAGCAGGGAAGTCTGCTCTGAAGAGGTGACTTTGGTCTGGAAAATGCCTCTCCCAATTCAGAGTTGCTCCCTGTATCTCTGTAAGTCTATCTGTTCCCTGTAACAATTATTTTATTATATCGTGGCTCTTTTATTTTATTGTGGTTTTTCTTAGCTGTGGGAGAATGATCATCCTTGTGCATGGAAGATGTATGAAAGCAGAAATTGGCTGCAAAGAGCAAGAAACCCAACTCTCACAGTTGTCCAAAGGGAACGTCGCTGTGTCCCAAGTGCAGCAAGAAGGGGAATGTGGAGGAACTGGATTTGATTCCCAGCTTTGGGAAGGCTGTTAGCTGCCTGGTTGTTAGAAGCAGTAGAGACATTGCCCCCTTGCAGAATGCTCTGGGTACTGCTAGTGGAGGCTGCTGAGAAGTGTTGCATCTCGGAGAGTGTATGAGAAGTGAGGCTGCATACACTGTTGCATCTCGGAAGGGCTGTGACTAGTGTTAGAGCCCATGGCATAAGGCACTGGATATGCCCACAGCAGTCTGTCTCAAAAGTGTAAGCTGTTAGAGCAGTTGATCTCATCTAACAACTAGAAACTGAGATTCTCCATTATTAAAGGATGAAAGAGACCATTTCAGTCCTTGAGAAAGTAAATTGTTTTGTGCCCTGGTAGAGGAGAAGCTGAGATGTCACTGGCACATGAGGCCATGACATATGTTAGGTGAGAGACACCCAGATGGTCTCAGCAGACAAACCATTTCACATTCCTTGTTTTAGGAGTCCTTTTGAATATGTGAACAAAGCACTTCTTTCAGGCCCAAAAGATGGTTTGTTAACCAGCCTTTGAGCACAAGTTTATGCTTTATGGTGCCCTGTTTGCAAACAGGAAGAAAGTGAAAAAAGTACCTCCCTAATTGCTAGCTGGCAACTGTCTTAAAATATTGAAGAGCGGACTTTTTTTGGAACCACTTTCTCAACAGAGTGGCAAATGTTACGAGCCTAGATGACAACATAGGAACTCCTGCTCCAGACCTGGTAAGGAACAAAATCGCTAGAGACAGATTCACAGATGCAAAATCTGGTTCTTTATGAAGCTAGTGAGGTCTACCAGAAGGCATATTCAGGAACCTGTTTAAAGAGACTGCTGATCTAAATTTGAAACACTCTTGTCAAAATCTTCCAGCGTTTAGTTACTCTTGCAGCTAGAAGCTTGCCTTGTTTTGAGCCTGATTTTTTTAACCTTAATTTCCAGTTGTTGGACATTGTTGTGCCTTGAGAAGCAAGAATACAAAATTCCGCATTATCAGACAGGAAGTACCATACATACAGTGATGAACTCCCTGCTTAGCCTTCTCTTTGATAAGACAATGTTCTTTAAGCCTTGTGTCATAAGGTCTATTTCCCCCCCCCCCCCCCCCCGGGCATTTTTAAGGCTTTCTTTGTGCTTTCTCCACATTTATCCTCCTTGAAGGACTTACACTAGAAGCGAATGAAGAATTCTAGTCACAGAATCACAAGATGGTTGAGGTT
>VWPW01011965.1:0-26098 GCA_013389825.1 Crypturellus undulatus
TTATTTTCATCAGCTAAAGCAAGCAGATCACTACTAGACGGTAGTACCACCTCTGCTTGGTGGTGCTTGGTACTATGAGTCTAAGAGCATCTAAACAAGACTTTGTGAAAGCATGAAGAAACCAATGCTGGGAGGTATGTATATAGGTGTGTATATATATATTTTTATATATATACACACACACACACAGAAACAGAGCTCTGGCTAGATTGACTCACAAGGCTACCCCTGGAGACACTGCAATAGGCCACGTGAATTCACCATCTCCGTGTTGGTGCTCGGACTTACATAGATGAGGTTCTCCTGGTAGCGCTTGCGCAGGTTGTTCAGGAACGCCGTCTCGCTGGTGTGGGAGTCCAGCAGCACGAAGTCCTGCACGCCGACCCTGTCGCGGGCTATGAGAGCCCCTTCCATGATGGCATCGGCGCTGTCCTCCACCTCTTCTTTCTGCAGCACAAAGGGTACAAGAAGGGTTAATAGGGTACGGAGAGAGCTGGCAGGGACCCAAGGGGGTCACCTTAGGGACTTCCTTCCCCCCTGCCCCAGGCCAGATCCGCTTTGCACAAATCATTCCCAAAGAGCAGTGATCCAAGCTGCTATCGGCAGCTCTCCCAAGGGTGGGAGTTTCACAGCGGCTGAGTTTGGGCTCTGACAAGAAGCCAGAGGCTCATTGCTATGATCAGAGAGGATGAACAAAGTTTTCAGGCAACCCTGGATAATAAAAGAGCTGTTTAAAAGGAGTTCATAGATTATTGACTCTATTAAGACAAGGCATTTCAAGCGCAGAGGTGGCAGGTAACAGTGGAATTCAGCAGGCAGGTTACGGACAACATCTGCAACCACCTTGCTCAGACCAGAGTGTCCTCATAAAGCTGCATTTGACTGGAGTTTCTGGGGGAAAAAAATCCCCCCAAAACAACACGCTGAGTAGGACCGTTTCCTTATTACTAAGGCCATCCTCATGCGGAACCAAGTCAGCTTTTCCTTTTGGGCAGCAGATGTCTCCACACGCCAGCAGAGCCGGAGCAGCGATCGCAAATAAGTTACCCCTTCCCCATCTTTCCCTTTTCCCAACGGCTGCAGGTTGCAAAAAAGCAGTCACTGACCAAATCCCCTTTTTATTTTTATTTTTTTGCATGTTCCAATCCTGCCTCTCTCCTGAAAATTATATAGAGAATATTTCTCACAGCTGAAGATCAAGCCGATGTTTTACAGGTAATGCAAGAAGTTAAATGCATGTTAACTATTAAATAAATCAAGCTGATAATTTCATGCTAGCAGATAGGCAAACAGGACTTTCTTTAGAGTAAAGAGTATGATGATTATTATTAAACAAAGACTACTTGCTTAAGAAAAGACTTATGACTACTGCATAAAATCCTTTCCTTATGCCAGGAACGAAGGCAATACACTCTGAGAACCTTTTACCTTTTATCTGTTCCTGGGCTTTGCAAACCAGACACGAGAAACCAGCTAAGAGATAATCCACTGAAGGTCTAAGGCTGTTCTTCCCATTGGGAATGTGTCCACATCTAGCGCCTTTGCTGCTCTCCCGCTGCCCTTTATGGTCCTGGGCTTTTACATTTTTGCTGCTCCATCACTCAGGGATATTGTGTATAAGATTCCGATCAAGCGTTAAAAGGAGAGCGGTGGCCAGCACCACGTTGCTTTTTTTCTTTTTTTAGTAGATATTTTGCAAACTGTAAATAGGCAAAGTGTGAAACATTTATGATAAAGTCTGGCAAATCCTCACTTTGGGAGTGGGATTTTGGGAAAAGCCTGTGCATCACCAGCCGAAGGCAACCAGACTTTGGGCGCTAAATCTGTGGATTCAGGAGCAGAATTTATCTAAAATGAAAAGCAAAGGATCCAACCTTTGCACTCTGAACAAAATAAATCATTTAGGGATGCTCAGAACTGCCAGCAGGAATTTTAATAAGTGAGTGTCATTTTTAGTGCAGACTGCTCTTCAGAGCAACGTATTCCACTTAGCGATCCGAGCTGTGCACATTTATGTTCAACATCACATTATCACAATGTTGAGCAGAGAAGAGGCTCTAACCATCCTCTGCTTCAATCCTACCACAGTTTCAAAACCCACCCAGAACAGAGCTGTGACCACAGTGGCCGCAGGGACAAGCAGTCACTTTTTTGCCTTCTGCATTCACCAGCCTCAGCGGGTTGCAGCATTGGTTCCAGCTCCCCTCGAGTCTCACTCCTCGCTTTTCCTGAACCACTCAGTGACGTTACTGTCACCACTTCTACTCTCTGCTGCAGAGGTACCTGTATTTTATTCTTTTATCATTAGCAA
Source organism: Crypturellus undulatus (assembly GCA_013389825.1). Classification (NCBI taxonomy): domain Eukaryota; kingdom Metazoa; phylum Chordata; class Aves; order Tinamiformes; family Tinamidae; genus Crypturellus; species Crypturellus undulatus. The sequence continues at coordinate 2,312 of VWPW01011965.1, forward strand.
CACGTTCTCTCTTCATTGCACACAGCATATCTTATCCATGTTCGCATCCTTGTAGCTCTACTATACCGCAAATATCGGCACGCTATAAAGCAAGTTATTAATCCTTTTTTGGCAAGTTTCTATTCCACCCAAGTAGTAGTCAATATTATTTGGCAACACAATCCTCAGATGTTTTCTTATTATAAAACAGTGTTTTTAGAAAAAAAAATCCTATTTGCTGCCCATACGTGGCCACAGGATGAATATTCTCAATGACGAGTATAAGAATACACTTCCCAAGCAAAGCACAAGAGCACAGCAAGAAATATTCACCCTCCTCCCTACTACTTTCTTCACCATTTAGCACATTCCTGTGTCAATCACCTGGGCTTTCTCCATCTGGACACAACGGTGCCTGGGGCCGAGCCCTGGCCCCACGGCNAAGAAATATCCACCCTCCTTCCTTTGCCCTACTACTTTCTCCACCGTTTAGCAGCCACATTCCTGCGTCAATCACCTGGGCTTTCTCCATCGTGCCTGGGGCCGAGCCCTGGCCCCACGGCTCAGCCAGGACCTCCTGAGCTGCACAAATGCCCACGGGCTTTGAGGGCAAGCGAGGAACAGAGCCACGACCTCCCGAAACGCCCTTCGCTCCGTGCGTGTCCAGCGGCTACAGACGTGCCAGGGTTTCTCCCTGTAGCCAGTAATCAAGCTATCGATTCACACCTATGTATAAAATAAACCCGAGCCATCTGCACACACCATCAGCAACGCACCTGAGCTCTCCCGTCCCGAGTTGGGATGGAAATATCCAGGTAGGAGCATCCTGCTCGTCTGCCTCTGGCACCCACCAAGGCGGCGCAGCGCGTGGAAGCACCTTCTCCCCGCAGTCTCCCGCATTGCCCCTTTTAGGGCTTATTGCACCCAAATCCTCTTACCTTTCTCTACAGCGACGCATGGGGTTCTTGAGTTATTCCTGAGAGTCCGAGCAAGAAGCCAGCGGTGTTTTGGCGCAGGGTAACGGGCGGTTCAGCAGAATTATTGCAAGCAAAAGGAACGCCTGGGTGACTGCAGGGCTGGCCAAGCGACACCGCGTTCATCAAAACAAGCGTGTTCCGAAACCCGCCTTCCTCTGCGGATGCCCCTGCCACGCAAAGAGCTTAAACGATCCACCGAAAACTACGCCAGGACTAAGCAAGCCCAGAACTGAAACTGTATTTCCCCTTCTTTTTTCCACCTCAGCAGCTGATGCTCGATTTTCGCTCCGATATGGTCATAACGCAGCGGCTGCCCCACAGCCTTAGCCGAGCTCATCATTTTACTAGAAACCTTCCACAGAAACAATGCCCGCTCCCGCGTCAGCTGCCTTTGCCATCCCGAGCGAGAACTCGATACAAACTGGACAGGAGCATCTTACCTTCTTCCCAAGCCTAGAAACGTGAAAGAATAAGCCTGAAACCCCAGGTGCTGTCAGGCTGATCGGGTTTCCTTAGCCCAACTCTTTCACCAGTATGTTAATTGGTAAGTGACACTCGGCGTCCTGGTAGACCAAGAGAAAAATCTCATTTCTAGGCTGGGCTGTGCTCAGATTTTCTCAGCACCTGTTACCAGCAAGACACTGGAAGCTGCTGCTTTAGAGGATTATTTTCCTTTCCCCATCATTTAACTACAAGAGTCTGGAGATTTCTTTCTTGCCCCTGGAGAAGCAAGTTCTATCGGAAAATCTACTTCAGGCTGCAACAAGGGCTTCTCCCACAAGGAATTTGTCTAAAATCCGTATCAAAACACAAATTCATGGAACAGGCAGCTCTTGAAGGAGGACTAGGCACGTCAGGAGCAGCACAGCAGTTTGCTCAGCAGAGTTTGCACCAGTTTATAACCAACAAACAAGACCGCAACTTTTTGCAGAAGCTTTGCAAAATGTTACTTACGTTCTGAGCCAGATGCTCAGAATTGTTTTTTTCAACAGGCTCCCAAGTTAACTCTCGCTGCTTCTTTGTTTTAATGCTATAGAAGAGACTAATGCATAGGGAAGAGAAGGATCAGTGGCTATTTTGGAAGCACTGAAAAAACCACAAGCCACCTTGCAAATAAGAGCGCCAAGCCCTAGCTGGGCCCCATCTGACCCGGGAGATCGTTCAGTTCTTGCAATCTCATTCAGGCGAGCACGCTCAGCTCGAGCGAACCCCAGCCCAGCCCCTGACTCCAGATTTCCTGGGTCCAGCAAAAATCTGCTCTGGGCCCTCACGTCCCGACCATCCCGAGCCACTGGAGCTGCTGAGCTGCTTTTGCACCACCCTGCACATGCAAAAGTGCTTTTCTTCACAAGGTAACAGCACTTGGGTTTTGCTTTTCCTNGGGCTCCTCAAATCCCAACCATCCTGAGTCACCAGAGCTGCCGAGCTGCTTTTGCACTGCCCTGCACATTCGAAAGTCCGTTTACTTCACAAGGTAACAAGTAACAGCACTTGGGTTTTGCTTTTCCTCCTGCTTTCCCTCTACACCTGACCAGTAAAGGGCAGCCCGGTTCCTCCAAAGCGGGAGCGCTGATTGAGGGAAAAGCCTCATTCCTGGCTCCTTGGCACCCCTTTATAGGGGCTTCTCTCCCCGCTAGAGGTCACCACCAAACCCATCTTAATTTGAGGTTTGACATTTCCATGGATTTTCCTTTTTTCCATAAGCAACAGTTTTCCAGCAAAGACTTTTCCGGCGGGACGGACTCGTCTCTGGTTGCTGCTGCCTCACACATGAGGCCATTGGTCGCCCTCCCGCTCTGTCCAGCTGCCAAGACAACCAAAAATAAGCATTTTCCTAGGGTTACTTTTCTGCAGAAAGATTTCAACGCACTAAAACTCCCACTTTTAGGTAGCCAGTGATCCACGAGCAGAGGCTGCAATGATCTAGAGGTTCAAACACAAGTTCAAACATACGTAAACTGCCACTTTGGACCCTGTAAAGAGCTCTACATTTATGAAACTTCAAGACACAATTTCACTGGGCAATGAGGGTGCCCTAAAGGAGCTCACAGCAGGATTAGGGTCTAGAGGAGTGAGAGAATTTGCTGCATTGCAAAATGACTCTGCCTGGTCTCACAGGGAAACTAAGAAGTTCAATATCTCTCTTTGTGGCTCTGAATCCTTGAGGAGAAGAAGCAAATAGCAAGACCCAGGAAGCTGGGAGGACAAAAGCCCTTCTATTTTTTCTGCTAATAATACTGATCATGAACAGGAATGTACAAATCTTAAAAACAAACAAACAAACAAACCCCCACAGTAATTAAACTGGTCCAGGCCCCACAACAAGGACGGTGCCCAGGAAACCCTCCGGGCTCCGCTCCAGATCTTCCACCCAGGCTCTCCAAGAGGTTGGCCAAGAAGGGAGGGATGGAGCTCAGCCACAGCAGGTGGGAAAGACAGCCCGTCGGCAAGACGGGAATGTGGGATGGGGAAACTCCTCCTGCTCTGGGAGCTTCGGTGCAGCTCCTGAGATATTCCTCATTGGAGCAATCCTTTGACAACCTGGAGTTGCACGTGCACCAGTTAACGTGGACCTGACTTGCACCAAGTGACCAAGCTATGACCTTCTGATTGCAGCACAAACAGAGCAGATGTTTTTAGAAATTGCAGCTAGACTGGCCCCTGCGTTCTTGGAAATTCCTTCCACATTTGTCTACAGAAACTGCAACGCTGCGGATCAGCCGTCCTTGCAAACCCTGCAGCACTGCAAAACAGCGCGGTGTCTCGGACCCAAAACGAGCAGCTCGGGGCATCTTTGAACTACTGTACCCACTTTTCAAGGCAACAGAATTCATAAACACAATGATACTGTGGAAAAATTTACACATTGTAACCTAATTTCATTTCAAAAGAATACAGAATAAGAGGGTTTTAAGGTTAATCAACAGCCTAGGGAAACGCCAACAATTCTTGAGGCCTCTTGTCTGTAGCTAGGGAATAGTCTGCTATAGACTTGTTAAAGGGTGACTGTCTGTCTGTCTCTATAGAAAGGAGGTCGAGGTGAACTACTTCACTTTCATAAATCAAAAGAAAGAAAAAAAGTGAGAAAATCTCCAGAGTTCAAACATTTCTTTAAAACCCAAACTTTAAATACTAAATGGGCTTCATGGCTGCCATTTTGAAAAACATTGGTTTGCCAAAGGACCCTTTTGATTTCTGCTTGAAACGTAAGCGCTCACAGATAATCCATTGGGAATCCCACCCGCACAAAAGGCTTCTGGCAACAATCGCGGCGCTGCTGAAGGACAACATTTTTGTGCGCAAAATAAAACATTTTAATGCGCTACAATCCATTACACATATATTCCCGCATTTCCTTTCAGTAATTATTCATTAGAAAACATTTAACGTCGCTGCGGATTTCACACTGGGCAGTCTGCACACAAAGGAGCAGAGTTGGCCCATTTAGAAGGGGCCGGGGCCGTCTTTTCTAATCTGAGAAACTCCGCGGAGGGGGGGGCTGCCGGCCACGACAGGCAGCCTAAATTGTGCGGTTAACGGTCAAAGCCCCCCTGCCTACTTTGACACTCATTTAAAGATGACAGCGAACAATAGAGATTTGTTCTTGGCAACTCTTTCTTGTCCTGCGCTCCACGGCGGCTAAGCCGGGCGGCTCAGCACATGGGAGCGCTCCTGATACGCCGTCCCACCTGCCGCCCCGCGCTCCCCCTTTCCCCTTTCCCCACTTTAACGCAACGAGACAGGTAGAGAATATCATTAAAGAGAGTCCCATTCAGCGTGTCAGCTCTAATAAAACAAGCGCCCGTCGCGTTCATATGAGCAGCTCCGGGGTTGGTGGAGCGCCAGGAATCCCGCTCCGCGGAGGCAGGTTGGAGCAGAGCCGTCGCGCGCCGCAATTCCCAGCGCATCCCTGGAATTTCTACCTGCCCAGCCGGGGAAGATGCTTTGGCTTTATCTGCACACAGGGATCCAGCAGGGATAAGGAGGAAGGACTGGCTATTGCAGCATCTTTGGGAACACAAGCCCATATCGAAGCAAGCTGCAAACCCTGCTCGCCTGGGCTGCAGAGCTAAACTCTGCAAATCTATTAGCACTTTTTAGATAAAAACGAGTTCTCTTCAATGCTGACACAGGCCCATTTGCTACTGCTGGACCACGAGTTGTTCCTATTTGTAGTACAGGGCATTTTATTAGAAAGCAGAAATTGCTGCCCAGCTCCCTAAAATATATTCCCTGGCTAACACAGCACAGTAGTTCCAGCTAGAAACTAAACCTCAGAGCAAGTTCTGGAAAGAGGGGAAAGGAGATTTATGCAGCTCCTCACACAGATGAGCACAGTCCCTGAATGCCCGTAAGCGACAGGGATGCCAGCACGCAGGAACAGCAAGCTGAAGCACTTTATAGGTCTTGCAAATGAGCAGAGAAAGAGCCCGTGCTGCAATGACTCATTTTGGGCAGCAAGTGAGCTAGGAATGGGGCTAGCACGATGCTCCTGGGCCTTTCCCCCTCTATTCCCGTATGTTTTTACAAAATACACCTAGAAGCACAATGAATCTTTGAAGACAGGGAATTTACTATCAGCATTTTCTGGGAAATCTTTAAAAGCAGTTTGGCAATAGACTTTATGAAGTATAATTAATTTTTATCATCACTCTTAAGCTAGGATTGCAGGTAGGGGAAGGTCTGCAGAGCAGGCAGGTGGGAGAACTGGAGAGACACACAGGAGCAGCCAGCCCTGGGCCAGCAAGGAGACGGGCAGAGCAGGTATCTGTGTCACTTCGGTTTCCCGTTTCAGGCATTCCAGTGCAGACCCTGATGCCAAAATCTCTGGACATCAGAAAGCAGAAGGCAGCCTGTGCAAGTGGGTCCCTTCCAGAGGGGCAAGAAGTCAGTGCAGCAACCCAAAGCAGAGAACAAGAAGGATGCCCAAGACACAAGAGTGCTCCTCGAAACAGGACCGCAACTGAAGTTCCTCAGCAAAAGGCAATCTTCATCCTGCTGCTAGAGCCCCCAAACCCTGGGATGCTTTGACAAGTGCTACAAACCCATCGCCTTCCACCCCCTGAAGCCCCAGGACAGGACAGCATCTTGCAGTCTACGCCCTGAGCAATCTAACACAAGGGTTAAACTAGACTTGCCATCAAAACCATTGCATCATTAAGCAAAAATGCATGATGAAACAAAATTCTCTTTTATTAAGTCCCAAGGTAAGATAGCATGTTCTCTTCAGAAGACCTCCCATAACTACCTGTTAAAGCTCCTCTTGTAGCTAGAAAGCAACTGCTCCTGGGACCCAGGAGGGGCTTCCAGTTCTACCTGCTGGTCTGAAAGCCACTTGCTCCTTGTGGTTTGCCTTGTGCAGAGTGTTTTGTTTTTCCTTTAATTGCATTAGTAAAAATCTCCATTTTGGTGGCAGGTGGCCACATCCCTTCCCCAGCCCTGGCACAGAGGCCCATGTAAGTCCTGCAGCCCACGGCAGCAAACGGAGAGCGACAAAGGCTCATTTTAAAACACAAGACATCCTTCCACGCCTCGCAGCTCCTACAAATGCAAAGTGAAAAGCCTAGAGCATAGGAAGATGCTGTTGCTATTCCCAGTTAATAAAATGTTTCAGAAACAAAAAAGACGCAAACTGCCAGGAGGACCCAGAGCCACTGCCAGAATTATTGCAGTGTGAAAGCTCAGGGGGGTTTGAGAGGCAGGTGAGCACCCGCAGGGGTAACTTGGCTGCAGCAGATACTCACACACTCCCTTAGGAAACTGCACTGGTTTTATGGTCTTTCAAGCCAATCTTCAAAAGCAGAAATGGAGAAGGAGCAGCAGGATTCTGCTTTGGGATTTTTATATAAGAAAAGCAGGTCTCATTGATCTGTTGTTTGTTTTCCTGGGAGGGTGAATGAAGAAGTTTAATGTCAGCAGGCCAAGGAGGTTGCACTGGTTATCCGATAAGGTCTAATGATTTTTTCCTTTGAGCATTCGTTTGTGTTTGAAAGCTGCAATTTATGTCAAGTGCCTATCGAGGAGTGTAACAGTGGGAAGCAAGACTCACACTCCATTGAGCAAAAAGTCCCCAGCTACTGAAAGCGAGTGATAAGTCTGGGTCTGTCAAACAAATACACAATAAGGGAAGGAAAGATAAGAACTGAAATTTAAAAGAGAAAGGAAGCAGAATAAAATAAAATACTTTCCCTGTGAGGATTTTTTCTAGTTATCTACAACTTTTGTGAAGTTTCCCCGTTCCTGCATCAGTCCAAAGCCTTGGCTGCCAAGGACCCTTTGCAGCCCGTGGGCAACTCACATATTTAGGCTTAAGAAGGGACTGATTGGGATCACTGAGGAGGAGGGATCGGCAGTCTGTGATTCCCAGTGAGTCCTTGTGCCTTCTGCATCTCCAAAGATCAACGCAGAGCGAGCTCGGACAGCTCCAGTGTTGCACTAAGCAACACGGGGCGGCCGCAGAGCCGGACCCGCACGTTGTCTCACTCAGGCTGTATCAGAACTAAAATACCCACCTCAGCTCCCTCCCTCTGTGCCAGTACAACACCCTGAAGCAAACCCTATGTTACTTCCTCCCACAGGCTGTTCTCACCCCAGATACAAGACATAGAAGGAATTAATTCCAGCTAATTAAAAATTAAACCCTCTGCTTTGCCTCTGGTCACTCTATTTCTCTCCCTGCCTCCAACAATGCAGCTCAAAAACTCTTTCACATTCTGCCCCCGTCGCCTTCTCTTGCATCAGGGCTAATTTCCTTCCTTCTCCCTGGCTTCGGCATCCAGCTCCGTGACGCGGGGACAGCGGCTGCACGGTCCCCGCGGGCTCCGTGGCCTCAGCATCTCTCCCAGGGACTCGATGTCATTGTCACTTCGGGTTTCCCCTGTGCGAGACCTGCCGGGAGGCTTCCTCTGCGAGGAAGAAGGAAGGATCCGTTTTTCCCTTGAGCATCCTCTAAGCACACCGATGCTCAGGAAATGGGGGACTAATAGAGCTATTTTGCAGCGTGCCATTGCCAGAGAGATCACAAGAGCATCCCAAGGCCATCCCTTCGTTCAGCTCTGCATCTGGAAGTTCTGCTACAGCCTGTGACGAGAGTCAGCAGCACACGCCTAGAAACACGCGCATCAGTTGCCATAAACCTGCACGTCTCAGTGTCCCCTTGAAAATAACGCAGCTTTGATCCCGGAGTTCCACCTGTCATCTCCTCCACCAACACTTGCCTTAGCAGGCATGTGAGATGTCCCTTCAGCCACAGCTTCCAAGAAATTTCCACTAAACTACATTCCAAGCAGAGTATCTAGGAATACACAGGTATTAAGACTAGATGCAGTTCTTGCTGCTGAACACGTATTATCGAAGACGAATGCTGTACACATCTACTCTGCTCCATGAGGTTCTGGAAACAAGACTAGATATCTGTGATTGAATAATAGCAGCTGTGTGCTTTATAAAAGTATTATTTCAAAATCATTACACTGACATCTTGCCTATGAAGCGCACTATCCAAATATTTGCTAAAGCAGTTAACAGAAACGTCACATGGAACTCCATCGCTAGCCAAGACATCTACTGCTATAGCCACTAATAATTAAAGTTACCTGGGAATCCATCCTGAATGTTGTTAAAGGCAGCTGTTAACAATTATTCCAGCTAAGCCATTCAAAAGGTGCTTTGAACTTGTTTACGGTCCTTTGTACCACTGTGCCGCTAAGTACGAGGCTACTTTCTCACCCGAATCAAATTCCATCAATAATTCACAGGGCGAGTCAGGGACCTTGTCCTATGGCCACTCGCATACGCCTCGCGGGTGCTTTTCAGAGATAAGGACCAGAAACCGTATCTTTCTGGAGATTACATCGCACATCCGTGATCTTGCATTAGTCAGTATAAACTTTTTTTGTCCTAATTATGAACTACTGACGTACGCGAGTGCTTGTGTCGCTGTGTTAAAACTGCCCTGGAGTCAGTGCCAGGGCTGGGGCCCGTCCGTCTGCTTCAAACCCGAGCGGCAGAAGCTGCAGGAACAGTCCCAGGCTGGAGGCTTCGAGGTTAATAATGTATATTCCCTTGGTTATAGGATCTCTCTTCCCAGGCTTAGGCTAAGACATGCTTAAAAATTAAAAGTGCCGATATCCTACAAAGGAGGAACAGATGCTAAGACTACACATTAATCTTTAATGTGATTCCAACTTGCACAGGCAATTTTACCAACTTCCCTGCCTCGCTGCAGCCTCCGTGAGCATTCCCCTCCCGTCCCTGCACTGTAGCAGGGCAGGGCTGTGTGTTCAGCCCTATATATTGTAGCCTCACATGTTGTGTTCTCCCCTCTTTTCTCCTCCTTTTTGTACAGGATCCTGACGTGTTGTAACCAGATCTGTGGAAAGGCAGTCCTAGCCCCACGGCATCCTCACAGCACCTTCCGCGCACATTAGCTGATGAAAAAGCAGACCTTGAGCTTCAATTGACTTTGCAGCTTGCTTAAATAAAGAGAAAGAGGAGAATAATACTAGCTCCTTCCAGATTTACAGAGCAGCTCCTTCCCCATTCCGCGGTGCATTTGGTGAGCAGCTTCCCAAAGGCACATTCCAGGGGGCTCCTCCAAGCCCTGGTGCCAAGCGCAGCACACGGGCTCTGCAGCACGAGGAGGGATAAGAACCAGCATCAGAAAACAGCAGCAGCAAGGACTCATCCCACGTCCCCACTGACTAATTTCTGTAGCTTCCGTGGGATTTCGACAGGAGGAGAATCTTTATAACTCAGGTTTGAGAATTTAACCCCGAATCCTGCTATCCTGCAGCTTCCATGTGGGTAAAACCGGTCCATTTCCACGGCGACGTCTAACCCAGGAAATATTTCAACGCGCCGTGCTCTTCCCCGCTGCGCTGCAAACACAGTGCAACAAAACTGGCCCCGTTACAGGAGGAGTATTTTGGAGATTAAAAGTGGCTTCGAGCTGCACTCCCTTTGTGCAGGGAGAAACAAGCCCCTTCAGTGCTTATTTATTTCAGGAGCTCAGATTCCTGCCTTCCTGCGACATGATGAATGACTTTTAAGTAACATAATATCTGGTTTCCTCCTCTCTCACACACCCATTTCATTGCCAGTCATCTTCAGTGACCAGAGCTGAAAGGATTGTTTGCAGTCAAAAGGGAAAAGAGAAATCCTTCACCGCACGCCCAGGCTTCTCGTGTTCATATTTAATTGAATTCTTGCTTGCGTTAAAATGGTTATCAATTATTCACCCCTTAGCTCATTAATTCCAAGCATCACAAGTAATGAGCAGGTCTCCTCTGCCACTCAGTTAAAGGCTCCCAAATACTTTCTTTTTGCCTTTTAATATTTTCTTTATGTAATTCACTGCAAACTAGTGAATTATAGGGGGCTTCAAAACATATGGATGTGCAAAGCAAGCACGGGTATAAAACCCAGCAACCCACCAACACTGCACTGCTTTCCAGGATGCAAGGATGCACTTTGCACTGCCTCATCTGTGCCTCTCTACAGCGTTACACTCTTATCCATCAGCTAAACACAGCAGCAGAGCTTCAATCCCACATTGCAAACTGCAGCTACATCCCCTCCCTTGCAAGGCTGGTGCAAACACTCCAGGGCCAAGTGCCCCTGTGCTGACACCCAGGAAAGGCAGGAAAACTTCTTTCAATTGATACGGGGTTTCTAGGGGCATGAAAAGCTGTAATAAATCTATTGGAATCACTCTTCGCATGCAAGTCACTAAATCTGTGCCTAATATCGGGAGTGTGCTGGCTAACTGGCCACAGGCTCTACAAAAGCCTTTTCTCTGCAAGTTCAATCAGAAGGACAACAGCATATGACAGACCCCTTGTATCTTTTGGTATTTTAGCCTGTCACAGCAGGGACCTCCTGCAGTGCCAGGAAAGAGGGGTTTTTGCTGGCCAAGCTAAAGCTACAAAAATACCTAATGAGTAGGAGAGCCAAGAGGCACAAGCGTTTAGCTGTGTCTAAAGTACTATGTGCATATTGCATGTGGCCATGAAAAATTAACTCCAGAGATCCTATCAGATACACTTTCAGTCACCTGGTTTGACTGGAAAAGGCTGTTTTCCACAAGAATTTACACTCCAGTTAAAATATTTTAGGGAGAAATCCTGCCTCCATCCCCTGTTCTCTCTCTGGGGCAGGGGAAGGGAATTGCTGCCCCGAAGCCAGCTGCATCCTGCAGCTCCTTGCCAGACTGGTCACTAGTTTGGGAGCACAGCGGGTGTCACCGGAGCATTCCTGGGGTCACCAATGCGTTACCACCACGACCGCACGCTGCCCGAGTGCTCATCACACCGTACCGCATTACATGAGATTCCTATTAGGCCTTTGCAAGGAAAATATTCCCAGCTGCTGCTCTACAACATACCGTGCTTTAAAGTGCATCTTCAAATGAAATAAACTGAAAAAAAGGTACTATTAAAACGTCAAATGATGCCTGTCACCTGAGAGTGATAGTCCTGACCTGGGAGGGAAGGGGGAGACCCTGAACCTGCAGTGCCACCCCATCCCCAAGGCAGCAGAGGGACAAGCCGGGCTCTCCGTGGCTCGCGAGGACAAAGCCGTCACGCAGATGCTGCCCCGCGCTGCCAGGGTCACTTATTTCACAAGGAGCCTCCATGCAGCTGAGGGAGGCGGGACGGAGCGCGGCTCCACAGGGACACCCTGCGCGGCCGAGAACGGGGCACGGGACAGAGCGGCTGCTCGCGTGCTGCCCGGGCACCTTCCCAGCGCCTGCCCACGCCAGGGCTTTGATGACATACAATTTCCATGATTAAGTATCTATTAATTAAACACGCAATGCTTAATTATTAAATACAGACTGGTTTGTAGCCTTCTTTGGAAGGCTAGTTTCCCTGCTGTTGCAAATGGAACAATACTCTGAGTTTACAACCCCTGAACTTATAAATGTTGTGAAAAATGTCCAGTTTGCTTATACTTGTTACATCCAGGTACCAAAGTTTTTATTTATTTGCCCTGCAAGCAAAGATGAAGGAGCAAATGCAAATATATTAAAAAATGGACAAAAAAGCATCCTCTAACCTCATCTATTAAAAAAAAATCACTTTAACTTGCACCTGAAAAATCCAGTATTTAACCAAATTAATCAAAGCCTTTTGTCTCTAATTAGGGACCTTGGTTTCTCAGTCTTTTCTCTTTGCTGGATTACTTGATTGAACAAAGTATTGTGGCACAGTCAAAGATCCAATAAGCAGACTTCACTTAACAGCTGTTGATTCATGGCACGCTGCAAATAAGCACAGAAGATGATTTTAAAAACCCCTGTACAATTAAAGACCATTAGAGTAAGGCTGGTGAAACAGAGTCCTCTATCAGCATAGACTGGTACGTTCCTTCCTGTTGAGGACTCAAAAAATCATTTATAATATTTAGAGCAACACACATCTGTGTAACAGGATGCTTCAACTCCTCCTTTACTCCTGGTGTCTTTACAGAGAAGTACCACTGATTAATAGCAAAAACAGCAGCTTCATGACAGAAACAAGACAGGTGTTGTGCTACAAAGCATTAAAAAACTACTATAGCTACATATATACCTTGATTTTCAAATTCCAAGTAAAATTCCCAGTTGGAGTTTTGGGAAAACTTTCAGAAGTTTAGCTGCATGACCAGTGACCGCAAAGCTGTTTAAAACTCTTAGATATTCTGTAAAACACGTCACCGAGGGCTGCCCGTGCAGGAGAATAGGGCTGTTTGCCACCCCCTCAGCTCGGGGGACAACCAACACCTACATTTTCTTTTCAAACACATATTCAGTGAAAAGGTGAAACACGGGCAGGGCTGCTCGGAGTCTAACTAATGCATCATGCAATAGGACAGCTCTAAATAGGGCAGAGCTCAAAGCAGTAACACTATATAAAAACAAAGCCTCGAAACAAAACCTGTTGTTTCATTAAACTTAAAATACAATTTGACTCTGCCATACCAATGTATATGAGCTATCTGCATTAAATTGTGTTTAATTTAACTCTAGAACTATAGGGCCCAATTAAAAATAATGAGGCCTGTCTCCAACTGTCAGGCTCAATTAGAGATAATGGGAACTGATAGCTCCTGGAATAGATTCATTTTTGTCTGATAGACGAACTGGGGCAGGGGTCTTGGCAGGGGTCATTGGAATAACCTGGCAACAAAACATGGGTCATTTAAGCTTAAGGAGTCTTGAGGAACCTAGTTATTAAATAAGGAAGTAGGAAGTAAATCAAATCCAAAAGCACATGAATAACCTCAACAGATTCTTTTTTTCCCCTCGTTACATACCCGCATATTGCCATTCGCCTAATCATTAAGCTGCCCATCTTAAAGCAAAGATAGATATAATGCATGAAGATTAAATCTATTTGACAACATTGGGAAAAAAACTAGAAAAATAAACTTCCAACTTCATATTCCAGTACCAACTTGAGGAGTGCAAGAGAATGAGTGTTTTTCCTGAGGTGATGCTCCAGAGACTTTAGTGAAAAGCCTGAGCTTTCATTTTACATGACAAAAAAAAAAAAATGGAGGGATAATTTGGATGCACTAAGAAACCTAGCTGTCCTGGTAAAAGGAACTTATGCAGAACAACTTACTTGCTCTTCACCAACAGCAATAAAAACAGGAGAAACCTTGTGAGCTCTTGCAGAGCGCTTTCAAGGATGTAACTGAACAGTCAGAAATGCAATGGAGAGAAATGAAGCTATTTGTCCTTGAAGGAAAACAAACAGGCAACAAGGCCCCTGACAACTCAGAGCCACTCGACAGTAGCCGTCATTTTAGATGAGTAATTAATCCTGAACGGGGAGGGCGATGGAGAGGACCGGGTACGTGGCTGCAGTGACAGCCGGGCTGCGGTGGCACCACGTTCCCCGCTCGGGGCTGCGGGCGCAGGCGGCCGCAGTGATGCTGGGGCCTCGGCTCCCCTTTTGTTCCGCAGGGAAGACACTTTTTTAGTCTAATGATATCTTTCTCAATGCCTAACGATGCTCCAGCACCGCGCTGCCCGTGGCGCTTCATCCCCCGCTGCCTCCCCCTCATCCACCCGGCTCGTAAGCTGCACTTTGCATTTTAAATCCCTTCTCTGGCACTTCGGGGGAAAGAAAGAAGAGCCGAGTGTTTGTGCTTCTCCTCCATGGGGCAATTCTTGTCTCGATGCTGAAAGACACGTGCAAATTTGTGATGTGAGACATGATTTTTCTCCGTACTTCCTTCTTGTACACTCAGGACCTCAGGCAGGGGTGTCTGGCACATCAGAACGTTGCAGCACAACTGCTGAACACGACACGGGGTGACCAGCTGTGCAAAGGGCCACGTTGGTGCCTTTCCTCCAGTGTCTTCTCCTGGTTGAGGGCACAGGACTATCCCAGGCACTAGGCAAAAAACCCACTTGGCTTGACCCAAACAGCTGTGCATGCAATTGCTTGCAAGGGTGGCAAAACTCAGCTAAACTCTATGACAACTTCTATCGCTGTCGTGATCCTATCCTGGGACTTCCACAGGCAGAGCACCTCGAAAGGACAAGCACAAACATCAAAGTGTGACAACAACAAGACCTGCTTCATCACAATAGGAAATTACAGTGGATTTGCAAATTTAGACATGAGGTTGACTTAAATTCACAACTTCAAAGGGAGCTCAAAGTGTCCATAACAAAAAGACTCTGCATTTCCCAGACAGTTCATCCAGAGGAGCCCACTTACGGTCCAGGTTCTGCAACTCGGAGCCTATTTCTCCACAGATACTAGGCCAAGTTAAACTGCTATAGATCATATCTTTTTCTAGAAGGAAATTTAAAACTTCTCCCTTCATTACAACAGGAAAAGATGAGGAGATAATTCTGCAGTTCTTGCATGAGAACCTCTTACACGAGAGACTCAAAGCTTTGTAAAAACTAATGAGGCCCTAGGCCAATAAAAGAAAGGGACATTATTGCTATTTTACAGAAGAATAAACCAAGGCACAGAAGATCACCTTATATTGCTGTCTGCTGAGCAGAATTCACCTAATGTGTTATCTCGTGGACTAACTCCAAACAAGAAATTTCAGAGGAACTGAAACTTACATTTTCAAGATCATTCATTAGTTTTGGTTGTTCCTACTTTGCATATCTAATGCAGTTTGGTACTAGGTATTCAGCAGTTCTTACAGTATGATGAAAAATAAGCTGTAAGAAGCTAAAAGGACCTGCTTTTAGTGAAGGTCCTGGTTTTCAGAAAGGGTGGAAATCCGTGACTAACTATGCAATCACATACTCATAACACAGCCTATGAGAGCACTAGGAAAAAGATACATATATTCAATATCTTTTAACAACTAGTTTAGCCACATGACCAATATTATGTTACTCACAAATAATTAAAAAAGCAGTTGTTTGCAGCTTTATTTTTGCTCTTTCATCAAGCACGTGTTTCTTTTCCCCCCACACTGTGACCAGCCTCCTGCCAGCCCTAAGCTGCTCTCGCAGGAGGACAAGGGACAGCGGCCTCGCAGGCTAAACCACAGGCCCGTGCAGTAGCCCAGAACGAGCAACAGGGGATGGTGCGAGATCAGAGCAGGCAGCGCAGGACGAGAGGCGTCTTCCCGGGCTGCAGCACAAAACACTCATCCAGATGCTTCAAATCCACATTTCACACACACAGATCCCAGCAACGAGCAGCAAAATGCCCCACTCCCTCAGCCTCTTACAAGTGCCCCTCTACCAGGCGTTCCTATTCCTGGAAGGAATAACTCCTGGCTCCAGCCGCATCCCCTGCACAGGTGCCTCGGTGTTTCTCCCCAGAACACCCTTAGTTTGGGGCAAAAAGGGATGTGTTGCAATCATTTAAATCCAAAGATTGTCACCACTAGCATATCAAAATGTTTGCCTGACACTAGCATTTGAAGAGGTTCCAAAATACAAAGAAACTCAGGCGATGAATTGCCCTGGCCTCACCTTAAAAGAAATTGCTATGGAGAGGAGAAAGAGCCACAGAATCATATAACTCATGTTGAAGATAGCAGAGATTTTCTTTTTGCTGTTGAGCGGTTCCAGTTGGGGCAGCCTCGCTGGAGCACATCAGCCTACGGGGCGCTTAGCCGGTCGCTCCGCACAGCGGCAGCGAGGCCAAACAATCGGTTTATTCTCCTGCGATAGTAACCCGGGAAACAAATCTAGGATGACACTGCTACATGCATTCGTGAACTCCGTGGCCCCGTAGGTCACTGGACAAATCTCTCTAAACTGAACTGTTGACAGTTCTTTGCAGGGTTCCCCACAGGAAACTCAAGGTTAATTGACCATTCTCTCAAACCATGAAATGCTTTTGAAAATGTTAGTTTTAAGACTCGTAGCCTAAAATCTGATGAAACAGCGTGCCTTTACTTTGCTGTCTTCTAATTACTGAAATTAAGAATTTTGGCCGGGGAAGGTGCAGAAAAGGTTTAATCAAATTTCTGAGTCATGTAAACATGAAGCAACACTTGTCTAAAATGTGATCTTGTTTAGATCACAGATGCTGAGGTAGCAGGATATCTGCCACATAAGCTATTCATAAGCAGAAGGGACTACTTAATTATGCTAATTAGATTATGCCCTTATTAATAAAAGATCTTAAATTTTCAGTCTTTGTGCCTTATGAGGCTGGATATATGCTTAGAACCAGTTCTGTATTCACCAAAGTTTCACAGAAGCTACAAAGGAAATGAAAGAGATCAATCACTCTGCCCCCACATCATGATAATTTTCTCTACTGTCCTTTACCACATTGTATTTGTGTGCAAAACCCAAATACATTATGAATTCCCTGAATTTGTCTTACAAACTTAGGTTTGTTGCTTTTAGATGTATATTTACCTGACACTGAAAGCAGGTAGCCACAAAGGGTCATCAGAACGGCTTTCATTTGCCTTCTTCCTTAAGACTTTACCTACAAATGAGAAAATTTGATGTGAAAACTGGTATGAAAGCATTGGCTATTCTCATATGCCAATGTGCCATGTAGCCCAGGGAGATTGATCAGAACTACTATTACTATCATTTTGGAAAGTTCATTATTATAGCAAGAAAATAGATGAGCGCAACACACAATTCTCAAATGCTGTTTGGCTATAAACCAATTACATTCTATAACACAACAATAAATGGAACAAAACACAATTTTGCAAGCAGCTCTCTGTTTCTGTTTCAGTAGCATTTTATCTAAATTTAAAGGTGAATTTTTAAAAAAATATATTTTAATTCCAAAAGGCAAAATAAAGGCATTAATACTTATCCTTACAGATTAGAAGGGTCTTGCTTTAAGCAACTCCACAAATTCAGGATATTCAAAATTCACACTACAAAGGAAGTTTTTATCCCAACCTTTAACACTTACACACTGTAAGTCATACACCTAGGTACAGAAGATATCACTTTCCATAGATGTGATGCTAAATTGCCACACACACACCCCCCAATATCTACAGAAAACAGAGGCTCGAGGAAGCAGTTTTAACCTCAGTCCTGGTTCTTCTCATTTCTGGGGTCTTGTATCAGACACTGTATTTCTGCAAGTAATTATTTTGCTGGAGGCTAAGCAAAAAATTACATTTCCTCAGAGATCACCTTCTTTTTAATGACAAATTGAGAGTTTAAATTTGCTAACAGTCAGTGATAAGGGCAATTACATTGAACATTTAAGTGCTGGAAAACACACCAGCCAATCAGAGTCCTCTTGTCACAACACTCGCTTCATAATATTTTATATAACCACCGCTGAGTGCACAATTACACTATCCATACACTATATTTTGCCCCAAAAGAGGGGCATATCAAGGCAAAGTATTCCTGCAGTCCATTCATAAGATAAAACTCAGCAGTGGTTAAGTTTAAGTGGGTAAATTCTGAACAGATTGTCAGGCTTTGTGTTTTTGTGGCTCTGCCAGCTCTTAAAGCACATATAATAATGGTTACCTATTATTTGCATTACAGTGGCATTTAGAAACATAAGGCCTATTTTTGCAAGCACTGTGTAAATATACAGTAGTGAAAGGGTTTCAGCCTCAAAGGCAATTACACACCAACTGCAAGATTGTTAGTATTTTAGAGCAATTGGAAGATACATGTAATTAAATGAGATGAACTGAGGTAAATAGAGCAGCGATCCACAACTTCTCTCCCACCCCCCAAACTTAGGAACTATTCAATAACACTATTTTCTAAAACTACATTTTAGTCCACAATACATACAAAACTTATTTCCATTGCATATTTGAGCTAATTGAACTCTGAGATAATTAAGACAAAATCCAATTTTCTTGATTTTACTAAGAGTGTTTATAAAAAATGTTCAAGGAATGCATTTATATTTGAACACAGTCTATAGGATAAAAATAATTTCCTTCTCCCTTAGAACTGAAAATGAAAATTTGTCGCAGTCAGATGAAAGGATCTATGTACAGAATAGCACATACAGCAGAGTCAGATCTTGCAGGACTTGCAAAATCATTGGGGTATCGATCACTATCACTACTGCTAAAAGGCGATGCCTGTTCAGACTAATTAAGTTGGAAACAAGAAAAGATGATCTTCCTTAGCATGATGCACTTACTCTAACAGACCCAGACTGAGGATGATGGATTTTGTTCCTCAATATTAAGATTATTACATTAATATCAGCAAGGAGGTCAGTTCTAAATTCATGGCTAGGCAGGGCAGCAATATTATCTGCATGATGATAAAGATTAATTTCTTCCAGGGTGAGCTTCGTGCAGGCTGAGACAACATTTCCCAGCTGAATAGAGAACAGCAGGCATCAGTTTGAGTAACGAGGACATTGATGGAAGCTGCCAAACTCCTACTGCAGGAATCAGCTTGTTACTTAAAGATGCAATATGGAAGAAAAGGATGAAATCAAAAATAAAAAGTAGCAATCTCCCTAGCAAGTAAAGGCCCCAAAGGGTTTATAAGGCAGGTTTCTCTGCGATATGTATTATAAGACTTTGCAGAAGTAAAGGCATTTAGAAAATGTAGTTTGTTCTGCACAAGCAGGGCCTGGGACCTCCAGGCTGTGCGCTTACCTTGGCTGCGGGGAAGGCCTTTTTGTCCGTTACATCCATGCATGTAATCAGCGATTGTGCCCATTGTGAGAGCCACATCCACCATCTGCGGGCTCCCGAGCGGCCAGGCGGGCGCTAAACCCCATCCCGATGGGATTAATCTGCAATTTCACACTAAATGATTTTTAAGTATAATTTGTTACGATACAGTGTTATAAAATAAAAAAACGGTTGGTGCTGTTGCATTGTAATAAAAGGAGGAAGCTTGTAAAGTTTGCTGCATTTAAAATGATTTGTACAGAGTCCATTTTCACATTAGTTTCACTTAGACATGAATGCCCACGTCTTGGGAAAAGAGCTTTTTGGTAATTGAAATAGCTGCTCTTTACATCTGAGGGAAGGAATACGCACACACACACTTAAAATCTGCGTACTCGCAGGAGGAGGAAGAACAAATTTCTCCTTATTTTGTCCAGGGATCGAGAAGTTGCAGTTTAAAATGTAAATAGAATATTTCAGTTTTGCACTAAGGGGAATGAAGGAATGAATTGTAGGGGCACTGGGTAAATAAAGGAGGAGCCGGGGAATCCACTCTTTCACATAAGACAAAGCTGGCTTGAAGGGAGCAACGAAATGATTTCTTTTTAGGAAGCACTTGCTGTTATTAGAAGCTCCCCATTTCATTAAATGGAGAGCACTGATCTTAATGCACACCATTATTTTCTCCATATGTTTTTAGATATTCAAACAAAGGATGATGATAACTGTAATAAGAAATTATGCCCTGTAAGAATGAAGAGGATACAGGATATTTGAATGTTCTTTAACAGAAAATGATGATGGGTAAAACATGCAGCAGCTTTGTGGCTACGCCAGACAGAACTACAGCTCTGGACCAAACGCCTCTGAAGTAAGAGGAGCCTTCGGACGGTCTAAGCAGACTAGATGGAACGTGGAGGTCACCAAAGCCTAGAGGGAGGGCTCATAAAAACCTGCTTTTGGGGGTTTCCTCAGCTCTCCCTTCTCTTCTTTGGACCTATTTCTTAAAACACATCTTGAAAGAAGAGAAAATAAAGTATTTCATTACAGTCTTGGTCACTAGCAAAATAAATTCAGTTCAGCATTCAAAGTAAGCTATAACACCTTAAAGAATATAGAAATTCAAGCTNTGTGGCTACACCAGACAGAACTGCAGCTCTGGACCAAACGCCTCTGAAGCAAGAGGAGCCTTCGGATGGTCTAAGCAGACTAGATGGAACATGGAGGTCACCAAAGCCTAGAGGGAGGCCTCAAAAACCTGCTTTTGGGGGTTTCCTCAGCTCTCCCTTTTCTTCTTTGGACCTATTTCTTAAAACACAACGTGAAAGAAGAGAAAATAAAGTATTTCATTACAGTCTTGGTCACTAGCAAAATAAATTCAGTTCAGCATTCAAAGTAAGCTATAACACCTTAAAGAATATAGAAATTCAAGCTAATTTTAAGAGGAATTACATACAAGGAAGCTAATGCCTTTACAAGTAAGTCTTTCTTTTGGCTCTGTTACTTTATTTCACTATTTATTTGCTATGATCCAATTACTCCCAACAAAGGAAGAATTAATCACTGAACTTTGATATTTTACAGGTTACATATGATCTTAAGGATCCCAAAAGTAAGTCAGATAGAAACTGAAGCAGAAATAGCTAATATTTTTTTTTCTAATATCCACTGTAGAAACTAACTCCAATAACATTGGTCTGCCGACTTACCTCATTCCTTAGCATAGACAACACTGCAAGTGCCAGCAACAACCCTCTGTATATCACATTCTCACACTTTAAGTCACAGGGAGAGAGAGAGAGGGGAAGAAAAAAGAAAAAAAAAAAAAAGGAAACCCTAACATAGGCAGGAAAATAACACACAATATCCCTTTTCTCCCTAGTTTCATGCTGCTCTCTTAGACAGCATAATGTCTCCCATACAGTGTTAGCTGGGTGAAAAAACACATATAACTGGGAAAACCAGCTGCAGTCAATCTCTCTCAGTTTAATCATTAACTCACCGTCAGCTGCATCACATTTAAAGCCAATAAGAAATGAAACAGAGGAGTCACAGAATTTCTGGAAAGGAAAAGAAATGAAAAAGCACCCCAAAAAACCCCAAGACTTTGGGAGTAACAGAAAGAACATACACAGTAACCACTATGGCCTGTTGCTTATTGCAGAAATTCTGATTTTAAAACTGAACACTTTAGATTTGGCGACCCTGCTTGTGAAACCTTCCTTCCTGGTATTGAATGAGAGCTGCTCTGGTTGCCATGCACCAGGGGCTCCTCTTAGTGCTCGGGAAGCTGAGGTCCACCAGGTTAGGCTCTCCTAAGGAGCAGGGTGGTGCGGATACCTCGTGCCCGGTTACCCCCTGGGATGTCCAGAACGGAGGTATCCAAACCCTTCCCGCGTGAGGGGGATCCTGAGGAGCGAAAGTGCCTTCCCAAGGGAGCAGCCCGACACGGGGCCAAGGGGAGCGTGCGACACTCGACTCTGCAAACGCTGCGAAATGCCCTGCTTATCTTCATCCCTCCTACAACGGTTTGGCTACGGGGAATGCATTCCAAATACCCTTCTAAGTTAAAACACAGGTATATAAAAACACTGGGAGAAGTGGACTTCATAACAAGTTACAAAAAGAGCATAGCGTGTCACTGTAATTAAGTGATAACACTCTGTATCTTAGGCTACTGTAGTACTACTACTTTATATTTTATGCCGCTGCTTAGTTCTCTGGATGTGCCTGATATATTAAGGCCCAGATGCTGAGAACTATTGATTACTCTCAGTTTTTACTGATTGTAATTAAAGGAGAGAGATTTGATGTTCATTAAACTGAACAGACTCTCATTAAGAGCAAGAGAAAAGATCTCCCGTGTCTTCAAGTCCCATCCCCCTTATCCCATGTAACAGACTAATAATCCCAAGGGAATTTTCATTTCATACATGTGCATGTGTCCACATTTATGTTATTTGCAAACTCCAACCATGTGTCTCTGAGGAAAAGGAAGCAAAGGGGCTGCCGTCGGTCTGAACTGCTTTCCTTGCATTTCCTACTTATCTTTATGTATTAATAGATTTAAATAAATGTGATTACACACACACGCCTACCTGCAGCCTGGTCCCCGCCATGGATGCTCTGTCTCCCTGGAGGCCGTGGTCGCCAGCTTGCCCATGGTTTCTACCTCATCCAGGATTTCCAGCTGCCTCCACTCATGCATCATCTCCTGCTTGTCAGTCTCCATCTCTCCCACGGTCCCCATCTCACTCATGGTCTCCCCATCATCCATGGTCTCCACCTCATGCACTGTCTCCTCCTTGTCATGGTCCCAGTCTCCCCTGGTCTCCACCCTGCCCATGGTTCCATAACGACCATGGTCTCCACCTCATCCATGATCTCCATCTCTCCCATGGTCTCCAGCTTGCCCATGGTCCCCACCTTGCCCATGGTGGACAGCTCTCCTGTGGGCTCCGTCTTGCCCATGGTTCCATAATGACCATGGTCTCCACCTTGCCCACGGTTCCATAATGACCATGGGCTCCCCCTCTCCCACAGTCTCCACCTTTCCCATGGTTCTATAATGACCATGGTCTCCCCCTTGCCCATGGTGGACATCTCTCCCGTGGTCTCCATCTTGCCCACGGTTCCATACAGACCACGGCCTCCGTGTTCTGCACGGTCTCCTGCTTGCCCATGGTCCCCACCTTGCCCATGGTCTCCCCATCATCTGTGATCTCCACCTCATGCACTGTCTCCTCCTCATCATGGTCCCACATAAACCATGGTCTCGCCCTTGCCCATGGTCCCCAGCTCTCCTGTGGGCTCCAGCTTGCCCATGGTTCCATAATGACCATGGTCTTCACCTCTCCCAGGGTTCTCCACCTCTCCCGTGGTCTCCATCTTGCCCATAGCTCTGTAATGACCACGGTCTCCACGTTGCCCATGGGGGACATCTCTCCTGTGGTCTCCGTCTTGCCCACGGTTCCATATGGACCACGGCCTCCATGTTGTGCACGGTCTCCAGCTTCCCCATGGTCCCTCCCTTGCCCATGGTCCCGTTTCGCCCATGGTCCCCGTTTCGCCCATGGTCCCCATTTCGCCCATGGTCCCGTTTCGCCCATGCTCCCACCTCCTGCCGTGTCCCCAGCGCACGCAGTCCCCATCTCCCGCAGGGTCCCCATGTCGTCCACACTCCCCGCCTCACGCGTGGCCTCCCCTCGCTCGGGGCTTCCTCCACTCCCTCCGGAGCAGCCCCGCTCCCCTCACCCCATTTCGGGGAGCCCCCTGGTCTCCCAGAGCGGGGCCCAGGACACACGGGGGCCGCGGGGAGCCCCCCGCTCCCAGCGGGAGCCCCCTCCGTCCCGCCGGGGCTGCCGCCTTCCCGCCGGGGCTGCCGCTCGCTCAAACCGCCGAGCGCGTTTGAAAGCGGGAGCGGTTTGGCCTCCCCGCCCCCCCCCCGCCGCTGCCAACGACTCTGCAAAGTTGCACGAAGTGCGTTTTTTTTTTTTTTTCCCCTTTTTTTTGTCATTCCCGAATCCCCCCGAGGGCGGGGTGTGTGTTGGGGGGGTGGTTGGTGTGTGTGAGGGCAGGGGGGAACGGGCGGCGGCGGCGGCGCCGGGAACGGCCGCGCTCCCCTCGCCCTGCCCCGGGCCTGACCCTGCGAGCGGCGCCGCGCGCATGCTCGGGGCTGGACAGCTCCTGCGAGGGAAATTTAAAAACGGGCCGGAGCGGCGGCGCGCAGCCGAGCCGAGCCGAGCCGCGGCGCGGCGGGACA
>VWPW01011967.1:0-13856 GCA_013389825.1 Crypturellus undulatus
GTGCGACGCCCACGAGTGTCCCCGGGGCCGCGGGGGGCCCGGCTGCCGCCTGGGTGCGTGCGGGGGCCCTGTGCAATCCCGGTATCCCGGTTATCCTGGTGCAACCCCCGGTTATCCTGGTGCAACCCCTGGTTATCCCACTGCAGTCCCTGTTATCCTGGTGCAACCCCTGGTTATCCCACTGCAGTCCCTGTTATCCTGGTGCAACCCCTGGTTATCCTAGTACAATCCCGGTTATCCCAGTGCAACCCTCCGTTATGCCGGTGCAGCCCCCGGTGCCCACATTCACCCCAGTGCAACCCCCGAGTTATCCCAGTNTATCCTGGTATAATCCCGGTTATCCTGGTGCAACCCCCCGTTATCCCGGTGCAGCCCCTGGTGCCCCCATTCATCCCAGTGCAACCCCCGAGTTATCCCAGTGCAAGCCCCCAGTTATCCCAGTGCAATTTGCAGTTATCCCAGTTATCCCAGTGCAGCCCCCCAGTTATCCCAGTGCAAGCCTCCAGTTATCCCAGTGCAGCCCCCCAATAATCCCGGTTATCCTGGTGCAACCCCCCGTTATCCCGGTGCAGCCCCTGGTGCCCCCATTCATCCCAGTGCAACCCCCGAGTTATCCCAGTGCAAGCCCCCAGTTATCCCAGTGCAATTTGCAGTTATCCCAGTTATCCCAGTGCAGCCCCCCAGTTATCCCAGTGCAAGCCTCCAGTTATCCCAGTGCAGCCCCCCAGTTCTCCCAGTGCAACTCCTGGTTATCCTAGTGCAATCCCCAATTACCCCAGTTAACCCAGTGCAACCCCCCAGTTATCCCCGTGCAATCCCCAGTGCAACCCCCCAGTTATCCCAGTGCAACCCTCAGTTATCCCAGTTATCCCAGTGCAGACCCCCAGTCATCCCAATGCAACTTCCGCTTATCCCAGTTATCCCAGTGCAATCCCTAGTGCAGCCTCCCAATTATCCCAGTTACCCCAGTGTAACCAGCAGGGCCCCTCCCAGTCATCCCATCGCCCCTCCCAGAGCTCCCAGTTATCCCAGTCCCCATCCCCAGGGTGTCCCTGTCCCATGGATGTCCCCTTCCCAGGGTCTCCTCAAGGTGTCCCCATCCTTTGGGTGTCCCCTACCCAGGGTGTCCCTGTCCCCAGGGTGTCGCCTCCCCGGGGTGTTCCCAAGGTGTCCCCATCTGTCCAATGGGTGACCCTATAGTGTCTCCATCCCATGGCTGTCCCCTCCCCATGGTGTCCCCATGGTGTCCCCAGGGTGTCCCCATCCCATGGGTGTCCCCTCCCCGGGGTGTCCCCATCTGTTCAATGGGTGACCCTATACTGTCCCCATCCCATGGGTGTCCCCATGGTGTCTCCATCCCATGGGTGTCCCCTCCCCATGGTGTCCCCATGGTGTCCCCAGGGTGTCCCCAGGGTGTCCCCATCCCATGGGTGTCCCCACCCCGTGGTGCCCCCAGGGTGTCCCCATCCTATGAGTGTCCCCTCCCTGGGGTGTCCCCATCTGTTCAATGGGTGACCCTATAGTGTCTCCATCCCATGGCTGTCCCCTCCCCATGGTGTCCCCAGGGTGTCCCCATCCCATGGGTGTCCCCACCCCGGGGTGTCCCCACGGTGGCACCCCCTGACGGGGCCCTATCTCCACAGAGATCCCCTCAGTGACCCTGCGCGTCGTTGCCCGCGGCCGCACGTCCTTGCATGTGGCCTGGTCACAGCCACGCGAGCCCGTGGATGGCTATCAGGTGGCCATCGTCCCCATGGTGAGTGGAGTTCCCAGTGTGTCCCCAGCGCGTCCCCGAGCGACCCAGGATGAACCCTTGGCCATGACCTGGCTTGGGGATGGAGATGTGTCCCTAAGGTGGTGGTGGCCCCAACGTGTCCCCAAAATGTCCCCAGTGCATCCTCAACACATCCCCAGTGTGTCCCCAATGGACCCAGGACGAGTCCTTGGCTGTGACCCAGCTCGGGATGGGGATAGAGATGGTCCTCAAGGTGGTGGCCCCAACATATCCTCGACACGTCCCCAGTGTGTCCTCAGCATGTTCCCAACATGTCCTTAACACGTCCCCAACATGTCTTCAACACAATCCCAACATGTCCCCAACACGTCCTCAGGACAACCTCAATGAGTCCCTAACACATCCTCAGTGTGTCCCCAACACAACCTCAACGTGTTCCCAACACGTCCCCAACATGTCTTTGATATGATCCCAGTGTGTCCCCAACACGTGCTCAGCACAAGCTCAACGTGTCCTTCACATGTCCCCAACATGTCCTCGGTGTGTCCCCAACACAATCCCAATGTGTCTTCAACATGTCCCCAACACATCCTTGATATGTCCCCAACATGTCCCCACCATGTCCTCAGCACAACCTCAACATGTCCTTCATGTCCCCAACATGTCCTCGGTGTGTCCCCAACACAACCTCAGCATGTCCCCAACATGTCCCTAACGTGTCCCCAACATGTCCTCAACACAACCCCAGCATGTCCCCAACACAACCCCAACATGTCCCCAACACGTCCCCAACACATCCCCAACACGTCCCCAGCGTGTCCCTAGGACAAGCCCTTAGCCAGTGCCCCCATGAGCTCCCCAGGGCCACACAGGGGGTTGTGTCATCCCACGCGGTGTCCCCAGCACGGTGTCTCCGTCCCCAGGACGAGGCGGAGGCCGTGACGATGCACGACCTGCCCAGCGCGGCCGGCACCTTCGAGGCAACGGGGTTGGTGCCCGGCGGCACCTACGAGGTGTCGGTGCAGGCACGGCGGGGGCAGCAGCCCGGGGCGCCCAGCACCCTGCGCCTGCACACCCGTACGTGGCACCATGGGGACCTGGGGACAATGACGGGGATGGGGACAGTGGTGGGGATGGGGATGGAATGAGCCTTGGGGACAGTGGTGGGGATGGCGATGGAATGGGCGATGGGGATGGGGACAGTGGTGGGGATGGGGACAGGAATGGGCGATGGGGATGGGGACAGTGATGGGTGATGGGGATGGAACGGGGACATTGATGGGGAGATTGCTGGGGACATCGATGGGGACAGATTATAGAGACATGGAGATGTCCAGGAATGCAGGAATGGCCAGTGGGACATTGATGAGGGTGGGGACAGTGGTGGGGATGGGAACAGGAATGGGCAATGAGGATGGGATGAGGTCATTGATGGGGATATTTCTGGGGACATCGATGGAGACATTGATGGGGACAATCAGGGAGAGACAGGGAGAGACATGGAGATGACCTGGGGCACAGGGATAGGGGACATTGATGGGCACAGGGATGGGGACACTGTTGGGGACATTGATTGGGACATTGGTGGGGACATCAATGGGGACAGGTTAGAGACATGGAGATGGTCCAGGACATGATGATGAGGTTGGGGACAAAGAGAAACATGGAGGTGGCCAGAGACACAGGGACGGGGACAGGGATAGGCGAGGGCTGGGGAGAGAGGTTGGGATGCAGAGGGATGGGGCTGTGCGAGGACAGGGATGGAGATGGGGATGGGGACAAGGGACAGAGGAGGGGACACGGACAGGGAGGGGGAAGTCACAGACATGGGCATGGGAACGGGGACAGGGACGGGAATGGGGACAGGGATGGTGTCTGTGACGTCCGTCTGTCATCTGGCTCCGTCTGTCTGTCCACGTGGCTCCGTGTGTCCCCTCGGACCGACTCGTCCATGTGTCTCCATGGCTCTGCGTGTCCCCGATGTGTCCCCACACATCCATCCGTCCCCACGGCTCCGTGTGTCCCTGCCGGTGCGTCCCTGTGTCCCCTGTATCTCCAGGTGTCCCCAATGGGTCCGTGCGTCCCCGTGTCCGTCCCCCACGTCCGTCTCCCCACCCAGGTCCCCGGTGACCCGGGAGGCGCTCCCGGGGCCATCGCGGTGACGTCGGCCCCGTTTGCTCCCGCAGTGCCCGACGGGCCCCCGCCCGCCCGCGGGGTGTCCCCTGCGGGTCCCCCGGCCCCACCGGCGTCCCCGGTGTCCCCGGCGCTGCCGTCGCTGCAGACGGTGCTGCAGGACCTGGGGGCCAAGCTGGCGCCCTACAACGGCAGCCTGCAGCAGCGCCTCGAGAGCTACCTGCGCGCCACGGCCTACCCGCTGCGCGGCAACCAGACAGTGCCCGCGGTGGCCCGGGCCATCGTCACCTACCTGCTGCGCCGCAGCCCGGCCGAGCTGCGCGAGAGCGTCCTCCACCGCCTCCGCCAGGGGCCCCCGGGGTCCCCGACCCACGTGAAGCCCCGCGTGACGGCGGGGGTCACCAGGGAGATCCTGGTGTCCCTGGATGGGTTGCGGGACCACGTGGACACCGTGGTGATCCGCTACCGGCTTGTAGGGGGACCCGAGGGCGCCGGCGGGGAGCTGCAGTTGCCAGGGGACGTGGGCTTCGCCCGCATCCCCGACTTGGTGCCCGGGGCCACGTATCAGGTGGAGGTCCATGGGGTGCTGCAAGGACAGACCTCCAAGTCTTACTCCACCCAGGTGACCACAGGTGGGTGATGGGAAGGGGAGGTCGCCTTGTCCGGGATGTCCCCTTCTCCCCACCATGACCTTCTGCTCCCCTTGTAGGGTGGAATGATGGCAGGGAGCCTCCTCCAGTTGAGGGCCACCTATTTGAGATGGAGGTGACGGAGGGGACCGAGCCCCACGGCACCGTGGCCGAAGCAGGTACCAGGCTGTCCCCAACCTTGTAGGGGACCCTCTTGGTGGGTGACATGGGGCACAGAAAGAGGGATCATAGGGAAGCACTGGAGAAGAGGTGGGTAGGGATGGGGATGTGAGTGTGGATGGAGAAACGGATGGATGGATGGATGGATGGATGGATGGATGGATGGATGGATGGATGGATGGGTGGATAGATGGATGGGTGGGTGGATAGATGGATAGGTGGATGGATGGATGGATGGATGGATGGATGGATGGATAGATAGGTGGATGGATGGGTGGATAGATAGGTGGATGGATGGGTGGGTGGCTGGATGGATGGATGGATGGAAAGATGGATGGATGGATGGATGGATGGATGGTTAAAAGAGAGCGTTTAGGTGCCCCTCCCTATCCTCTCTCTGTTAGGGATGGAAAAGGGAGTATGAAAGGTTGGAGAAAGGGGAAGACACTTGAGGGAAGCGATGGCTGGAGAAAGGGCAGAGGTCTAAGCCCTGCACTGTGTCCTCTCAGTTGCAGCCCCTGCTCCATCACAGGAGGAACCTCCATCCCAGCCCCACCTGGGCGACCTCACAGTCTCCCACGTCACCCCCAACTCCATCCAACTTGACTGGACCGTCCCCGAGGGCACCTTTGACTCCTTCACGGTGCAGTACAAGGACGCCCAAGGGCAGCCCCAGGTGGTGCCCGTGGACGGCGAGTCCCGTACGGTGACCGTGTCCGACCTGGTGCCCTCCCGACGCTACAAGTTCAACCTGTACGGGCTGTGGGGACGAAAGCGCCTGGGTCCCATCTCCACTGATGCTGTCACAGGTGAGGGTGGCTATTGTCATTGTCCTTGTCTCATCCATGGTTTTGGAGCAGGTCATCACAGGGCCCAACATGCCCACCATGCTGTTCTCTCCATTGCAGCCGCAGCGCCACCAGTAGAGGAGGAATCTCCATCCCGTCCCCGCTTGGGCGATCTCACGGCCTCCCACGTCACCCCGAGCTCCGTCCAGCTCGACTGGACCGTCCTTGAGGGCTCCTTTGACTCCTTCACGGTGCAGTACAAGGACGCTCAAGGCCAACCTCAAGCCATGGCTGTCGATGGCGGGTCCCGCACAGTGACCGTGCCCAACCTAGTGCCCTCCCGGCGCTACAAGTTCAATCTCTATGGGGTGTGGGGGCGGAAACGTATAGGTCTCATCTCTACTGAAGCTGTCACAGGTGGGGACAGTTGCATAAAGTGTCCCAGTCCTCACTGGTCCCTGTTTTTGACATGGGTCAGGGCTTATCTTCATTCCTTTGGGCTTCCTGGGCGATTTGAACCGCTCTTGGTTATTGAATTGGTGGTGGCCATTGGTGCAAGGTTGAAGGAAGGAAAAGATGAGGAATATCATGAGAGGTTGGATGGATGGAAAGTTGCTGGATGGGATGGGTGACGGAAGGAGAAGCGGATGGATGGTTAAACAGATGTTTAAATAGTTGAAGAGACATCTGGATGGGAAAATGTTGGGACAGATGGGTGGAAGAATGGATGATGGGATGAATTATTGGTGGGATAGAGGGGTGCGTGGATCATTGGAAGACAGATTCGCGTGTCTGTGGTTGGATGGATAAAAGACTTGCTTGGAAAGCTGGGTGAAGGGGTAGAAGGAAGACTGCCTAGATGGTCAAGTGGATGTAAGGGTGGATGGATGGCCATACCCAAAGGAATCTGCTCTCTCCATTGCAGCCCCGTCACCACCACGGGAAGAACCTTCGTCAAGGCCTGAACTGGGTGACCTAACGGCCTCTCACGTCACCCCAACCTCCGTCCAACTCGAATGGACCGTCCCTGAGGGCACCTTTGATTCCTTCATGGTGCAGTACAAGGACGCCCAAGGGCAGCCCCAGCTGGTGCCCGTAGACGGCAAGTCCCGCACGGTGACCGTGTCCGACCTGGTGCCCTCCCGACGCTACAAGTTCAATCTCTATGGAGTGTGGGGACGGAAACGCTTGGGTCCCATCTCTACTGATGCCGTCACAGGTGAAGGTGGCTGCTGGCACCAATTTTGTCCCTATTGGGAGCAGAGTTTGCATGAGGGCAGGAGTTTGGTCAGGGAGAAGGTCTTGGGTGATGAGTGGGGATGGATGGAGGGATGGATAGTTGGATATGGGCTTGGTTGGATGTCCTGATGCTGGATGACTTGCATAGATAAATGGATGGATTGATGCAGAGATGCAATGTGGATGGGTGTCCCTCTCTCCCTCATGTTACCTGCACTATCCCCTCTCCACTGCAGCTCCAGCCCCACCAGAGGAGGAGGAAGAGGAGGAGAAGGAGGAACCTCCATCCCGGCCCCAACTGGGCGACCTCACGGCCTCCCACATCACCTCCAACTCCATCCAACTTGACTGGACCGTCCCCGAGGGCACCTTTGACTCCTTCACGGTGCAGTACAAGGATGCCCATGGACAGCCTCAGGTGGTGCCCGTGGACGGCGAGTCCCGCATGGTGACCGTATCCGACCTGGTGCCCTCCCGACGCTACAAGTTCAATCTCTATGGCCTGTGGGGACGGAAGCGCCTGGGTCCCATCTCTACTGATGCCATCACAGGTGAGGGTGGCTGAGGGCACCAGTTTGGTTCCTCCTGGGGGCTCAGTTTGCATCAGCGCAGGAGTTTGGCCAGGGAGAAGATCTTGGGTGATGAGTTGGGATGGATGGAGGGATGGATAGTTGGATGTAGGTCTGGTTGGATGTCCTGATGATGTCTGACTTAGATAAATGGATGGATTTGGAGAGATGCAATGTGGGTGGATGTCCCTCTGTCCCCAATGCTCCCTGCACTGTCCCCTCTCCATTGCATTCCCAGCCCCACAAGAGGAGGAGGAAGAAGAGGAGGAGGAACCTCCACCTGAACCCCACCTGGGCGACCTCACAACCTCCCACATCACCCCCAACTCCATCCAGCTTGCCTGGACCGTCCCCGAAGGCACCTTTGACTCCTTCACGGTGCAGTACAAGGACGCCCAAGGGCAGCCCCAGGTGGTGCCCGTGGACGGCGAGTCCCGCACGGTGACTGTGTCCGATCTGGTGCCCTCCCGACGCTACAAGTTCAACCTTTACGGGCTGTGGGGACGGAAGCGACTGGGTCCCATCTCTACTGATGCTGTCACAGGTGAGGGTGGCCAAGGGCATTGCCCCTGTCCCCTCTTAATCTGGTTGTGGAGTCCATTTGGACCTTCGGGGAAATGGGATATGATCTTGGATGTTCCACTGAGGATGGACATGGGAGCATGGGGAAGTTTGGAATGAGAGCTGTGTAGTTGGATGGATGGTGTTGTGTCATCCTCCTTGGACCATCTATGGAAAGACAGGTTGATATCCAAGCGGATGGATGGGTGAGTTTCTTGTTGGTTGGAGCGTTGGGTGGATTTTTGGGTGAAAGAATGGATTTTGGAAAACATGCTTGAGTGGGTGAATATATGGAAGCAGGGAAGACCAGGATGGCTGAATGAATGGAAAAGCGATGGGATTTGTGGATTTGTCGATCCCTGGGTGGAGGGATGGTAAAGGGTCTCCATAACAATGAAAGATGGGCTCGATGGAGCAATGGATGGAGCGGTGGATGGATGGATATTCTGGGAGAACGAAGATGGAGGGAGAGTTGCCTGAATGTGTGGTCACATGGATGGATGGTTGGGTGGGTGACTGATGGAGAGAGGGATCTCTATCAACACTGTCCTCTACACTGTCACCTCTCTTTGGCAGCCCCAGCCATGGAGAAGGAGAAGCCGCCATCACAGCCCCACCTGGACGAACTGACGGCCTCTCATGTCACCCCAACCTCTGTCCAGCTTGACTGGACTGTCCCCGAGGGCACCTTTGACTCCTTCATGGTGCAGTACAAGGACACACAAGGGCAGTCCCAAGTGCTAGTTGTTGACAGTGGGTCCCGCACGGTGACCGTGTCCCACCTGGAACCATCCCACCACTACAAGTTCAACCTGTACGGGGTGTGGGGACGGAAGCGTCTAGGGCCCATCTCCACTGACGTCGTCACAGGTGAGGGCAGCTGTTGGCATCATCCTTGTTCCCTTTGAGCCCGGTGTCAAGAGTAGTCAGGAGGTTGGGGACCATGATGGCCCCCTTGGAGCACTTGGGGAATGGATGCAGGTCTTGGATGCTGGAGTGGGAATAGTTGGATGGCTGGGAGCATGCCAGGGTGGAGGGATGGACAGGTAGATGGATCAATGTGTAGACAGAAGGGATGGATGGATGGATGGATTGATGGATGGATGGATTGATAGATGGATGAAAAATGTGGACAACAGGATGTCCAGAAGGGTAGATGGATAGACGGAGGATGATGGATACGTTGGTGGATTTTTATCGCCACTGGGCCTTCTCTGTAGCTTCCCCAGAACCACCTAAGGAAGAACCTCCATCGAGGCCCCAACTGGGCGACCTCACGGCCTCCCATGTCACCCCCAACTCCATCCAACTTGACTGGACCGTCCCCGAGGGCACCTTTGACTCCTTCACGGTGCAGTACAAGGACGCCCAAGGGCAGCCCCAGGTGGTGCCCGTGGACGGCGAGTCCCNCTACACGCCGCTCTGCCGACCTTGTCCCACCTGGTGCCCTCCCGACGCTACAAGTTCAACCTGTACGGGCTGTGGGGACGGAAGCGCCTGGGTCCCATCTCCACCGATGCTGTCACAGGTGAGGGTGGCTGCTGGCATTGTCCTTGTCCCCACTGGAATTTTGTTAGCAGTAGGAGAGGAATGTGGTCATGACCCATCTTGATCCGTTTGGGTTATCTGGGAAATGGGAAGATGTCCTGAGTACGGAATTGTGTGGTATGGAGGGACAGGTTCATGCAGAGATGGAGAGAAGGATGGATGAGGGATGGGTGGATGGATGGAGAAACAGGAGGAGTGCGAGGGTGAATGGTGGAGCCATCTCCATTGATTGAGAGGTGCTATATGCGGGACTATCCCGCTGTCCCCAATGTGTCCTGCACCGTCCCCTCTCCATTCCAGCCCCAGCCCCACAAGAGGAGGAGGAGGAGGAACCTCCATCCCAGCCCCACCTGGGCGACCTCACAACTTCCGACATCACCCCAACCTCCATCCAGCTCCAGTGGACCGTCCCCAAGGGCACCTTTGACTCCTTCACGGTGCAGTACAAGGATGCCCAAGGGCAGCCCCAGGTGGTGCCCGTGGATGGCGAGTCCCGCATGGTGACCGTGTCCGACCTGGTGCCCTCCCGACGCTACAAGTTCAATCTGTACGGGCTGTGGGGACGGAAGCGACTGGGTCCCATCTCCACTGACGCTATCACAGGTGAGGGTGCCTGTGGGTACCGACCTGGACCCTTCTGGGCCTTGGGTTTGCATGTAGGCAGGAGCTTGGCCAAGGGGAAGGTCTTGGATGATGTTCAGGGATGGAGGGATGGATGGATGGACAAATGGATGGATCGATGGGTGGAAGGATGGAAGGATGGATTAATGCATGGATGGAAACATGGAAGGATGGAAGGATGGATGGAAAGATGGATGGAAGGATGGAAGGATGGATGGATGAATGAATGGAGGGATGGATGGAAGGATGGATGGATGAATAGAGGGATGGATGGATGGACTGTTCTGTGGATGGTTCCGTGACTTAGCTGATATGTGGAACATCAGATGAGCAGATGGATGGATTGCAGGATGGCAGGGTGGGTGGGTGGCTCGCGCCATCATGTCCTGATTTGAGTCACTTCTACTGCAGCCCCGGCTCCATCAGCGATGGAAGCACCAACCCGACCCCACCTGGGCGACCTCACAGCCTCCCATGTCACCCCAACCTCCGTCCAGCTCCAATGGACCGTCCCTGAGGGTACCTTTGACTCCTTCACGGTGCAATATAAGGATGCACAGGGGCATCCTCAGGTGATTCCTGTGGNATGGACCGTTCCTGAGGGCACCTTTGATTCCTTCACGGTGCAGTACAAGGATGCTCAAGGGCAGCCTC
Source organism: Crypturellus undulatus (assembly GCA_013389825.1). NCBI lineage: Eukaryota > Metazoa > Chordata > Aves > Tinamiformes > Tinamidae > Crypturellus > Crypturellus undulatus. Next base: position 10,658 of record VWPW01011967.1, read on the forward strand.
AGGTTATACCCGTGGATGGCGAGTCCCGCACAGTGACCGTGTCTGACCTGGTGCCCTCCCGACGCTACAAGTTCAACCTGTACGGGCTGTGGGGACGGAAACGCTTGGGTCCCATCTCCACTGATGCTGTCACAGGTAAGGTCCTGAGGGCACCTTTGATTCCTTCACGGTGCAGTACAAGGATGCTCAAGGGCAGCCTCAGGTTATACCCGTGGATGGCGAGTCCCGCACAGTGACCGTGTCTGACCTGGTGCCCTCCCGACGCTACAAGTTCAACCTGTACGGGCTGTGGGGACGGAAACGCTTGGGTCCCATCTCCACTGATGCTGTCACAGGTAAGGGTGCCTGAGGACACCGTCCCTGTCCCTTCCGAGCCCTGGGCCCGAGCTACTGGCCTGGGTTTGCATCAGGGAAAGAGTCTGGCCAAGGAGAAGGTCTTGGGTGCTGAGTGAAGGATGGATGGGTGGATGGATGGATGGATGGATGGATGGATGGATGGATGGGTGGATGGGTGGATGACTCTGTCCCCAATGCACCCTGTACTGTCCCCTCTCCATTCCAGCCCAAGTTCCATCACAAGAAGAACCTCCATCCCAGCCCCACCTGGGCGACCTCACGGCCTCCCATGTCACCCCCAACTCCATCCAACTTGACTGGACCGTTCCCGAGGGCACCTTTGACTCCTTCACGGTGCAATACGAGGATGAACAAGGGCAGCCCCATGAACTGCCCTTGGACAGAGAGTCCCGCACGGTGACCGTTTCCGACCTGGTGCCCTCCCGAAGCTACAAGTTCGACCTATACGGGCTGTGGGGACGAAAACGACTGGGCCCCATTTCCACTGATGCCATCACAGGTTAGTGTGGCTTCTGGCATCGTCCCTGTCACGACTCGACTTTGGTTAGGAGGGGAAGAAGAGGGTCCAATGACCCATCCTGGTCCATCTCTGTCAACTGGGAAATGAAAATTTGTCTTGGATGCTGAATTGGGAGGGATGGAGGGATGGGTGCAGGTGAGGGTGGAGGGCAGGATGAGTTGACTGATGAAAGGATGGATGGATGGATGGATGGATGGATGGATGGATGGATGGATGGATGGGTTTATGTGTGAATGGATGGGTTGATGGCAGGCTGGATGGGTGGATGGATGATTGGAAGGANTGATGTGTGAATGGATGGGTTGATGGCTGACTGGATGGCTTGATGGGTGGATAGATGATTGGAAGGATGAATAAGCAGTGAAGGAATGGGAGGATGGATGTGGAGGCAGATGATTCTTCTGCACTGTGCCCTCTCCATTGCAGCCCCAGCTCCACCAGATGAGGTGGAGGAGGACGAGGAAGAGGAGGAGGAGGAACTTCCATCCCAGCCCCACCTGGGCAAGATCACAGCNAGCCCCACCGGATGAGGTAGAGGAGGAGCCTCCATCCCAACCTCACCTGGGCGACCTCACAGCGTCCGACATCACCCCAACATCTGTCCAGCTCCAGTGGACCGTCCCCGAGGGCACCTTTGACTCCTTCACGGTGCAGTACAAGGACGCCCAAGGGCAGCCCCAGGTGATGCCCGTGGATGGCGAGTCCCGCACGGNGCTGGTGCCCGTGGACGGCGAGTCCCGCACGGTGACTGTGTCCGACCTGGTGCCCTCCCGACGCTACAAGTTCAACCTGTACGGGCTGTGGGGACGGAAGAGACTGGGCCCCATCTCCACCGATGCTGTCACAGGTGAGGGTGACTGCCCACATTGACCTTATCACCATTGAACAGTTGGTTTGGAATAGGAGAGGAGTGCGGTCTTGACCAATCCTGGTCTGTCTGGGTCATCTGGGAAATGGGAAGAAGTCTTGGGCACTAAATTGGGTGGGAGGGAGGGATGAATGAATGCAAGGATGGAGAGAAGGATGGATGGATGGATGGATGGATGGATGGACGGATGGATGGATGGATGGATGGATAGGTGGATTCGGGGTGGGTGGATGGACAAAGAGGAGGAGTAACGGGAGGGTGGATGGTGGGTGCAGATGATCCTTCTGCACTGTGACTTGTCCATGGCAGCCCAAGGACCACGTGAGGAGGTGGAACCGGCATCCCAGCCCCACCTGGGCGACCTCACGGCCTCCCACATCACCCCCAACTCCATCCAACTTGACTGGACCGTCCCCGAGGGCACCTTTGACTCCTTCACGGTGCAGTACAAGGACGCCCAAGGGCAGCCCCAGATGGTGCCTGTGGATGGCGAGTCCCGCACGGTGACCGTGTCCGACCTGGTGCCCTCCCGACGCTACAAGTTCAATCTCTATGGGATGTGGAAGAGAAAGCGCCTGGGTCCCATCTCCACTGATGCAGTCACAGGTGAGGACACATGGAGACGCCATCTTGATCCGTTCTGGTCACTGAATTTGCATCAGGGCAGGAGCTTAGCCAAGTAGAAATTCTTGGGTGATAAGTTGGAATGGATGGATGGATGGATGGATGTGGACCCAGTGGGACGTCTTAGGTAATGGATATAATAATGGATGACTTGTATAGATAAATGGATGGACTGATGGAGATATGCAATATGGGTGGTTGGGTATCTGTCCCAAACATGCCCTACACTGACTCCTCTCCATTGCAGCACCAGCCCCACAAGAGAAGGAGGAACCTCCATCCCAGCCCCAACTGGGCGACCTCACAGTCTCCCACGTCACCCCCAACTCCATCCAACTTCACTGGACCGTCCCCGAGGGCACCTTTGACTCCTTCACGGTGCAGTACAAGGACGCCCAAGGGCAGCCCCAGGCGGTGCCCGTGGATGGCGAGTCCCGCACGGTGACTGTGTCCGACCTGGTGCCCTCCCGACGCTACAAGTTCAATCTGTATGGACTGTGGGGACGGAAGCGACTGGGCCCCATCTCTACTGACGCTGTCACAGGTGTGCGTAACCAATTGGTCTTGGCCCTGCCTTGGCCCTGAATTTGCATCGGGGCAGGAGCTTGGCCAGGGGGAAGGTCTTGGGTGATGAGTGGGTGATGGATGGATTGATGGTNGTGATGAGTGGGTGATGGATGGATTGATGCAGAGATGCAATGTGGGTGAATGTTTCTCTGTCCCCAATATGTCCTGCACTGTCCCCTCTCCATTGCAGACCCATCCCCACCAGAAGAAGAGGAAGAACCTCCATCCCGGCCCCGCCTGGGCGACCTCACAGCCTCCCATGT
>VWPW01011969.1:0-13297 GCA_013389825.1 Crypturellus undulatus
AAAAGCTTTGGGAACTGCAGAGCTGCTTAATCAAACATACCTACTCCTTTGCTAGGGGAAACAAAGCCTACACTTGCCAATGCTTTTCCCATTCTTTACAAGCTACCCTAAAGTTGACATTTCCTCCAAAGAATAGCCAGTGCAATAGAGAATTACACCATGAATTTTGCTCTCCTGCTTCCTTCTGTCATGCATGAATTACACAATTTTATTTCCAAAGTCATCTGTGCGTTTACTCTTCTAAAATGACGGCTTACCTTCTGTAAACTAGATTGAAAATGCATAACGCGGGCAGAGAGATGCAATTTGGTGACATTCTCACTTTATTGCTGCCTAAGCCAGGTGGGATTTCTTAGGACTTCAAGTCAAAAGCCCGACATCTGTCTCAGATGAACAGTCCAGGAAGGACAACTAGGATCCTCCTAGGAGTTAATGTGAAACCTGCAGCTTGGCCTTTTTGTCACAAACTCCATCCTCTCATCTCAAAACGAGTTTAGAGAGGAAAAAAGAAGACTTTACTTCACACTGCAAACAAAGATATCCTTTTCCAGACACCATGTTCAGTTTGTTGATTAAATACTTGAGTGAAGAAGAGGCCTTTCACAGGAAAGTCTTATAAGGATAAAAGAATTAGAAGCATAAAGTCAGCTGCACACAAAAGAATTACTTCTTTGGATTTATTAAATAGATTTTACAAAATGGAATGATATTTACCATGTAGCACAGTACTCCCCATCCAAGAATATTTTTCCGAGCCACTTTGCAATACTTCCTGCAACTGAAATCTGTTTCAGTGAGGATTTTATTATTTGCCCAGTCTAGGATACCAGAGATCAACTTCATCACCTTTTGGGTGAAAATTATAGCTATAATATATTTAAGCATTACAATTACATGCGTAAAGTTCATATTCAGACTACCAAATATGCTTTTGCAGTGTTGCATCTTCTGCTGAGGAGCTCTTAAAGTTCTGGGTGAAACAGAGGGTCAGTTACAGGCTACAAAGCCTCATCCTGTAGGACACATATATGAGTTATATTTTAATATGATGGTTTGCTAGCAACAAAACCAGTGCTCTCGCAGCCAAACTGTGTGTGTTCATTCTTCTGGCCTCAGAGATGCATCCCCTGCTCATAAAGGGGAACACCACATTGGGACTTGAACTACACACTTGGTAGTAACGATACCCTGGGAGGGCTCATGGTGACGTCTGCTGAACACGCGTCTCACAGGCAGTGTGACTGGTTGGGCGGCTCCGAGCATGCCAAGCAGTTATGGAGTGCAAAGCTAGACTCTTCCTGATACCTCAGCTCCCGCTCTTGCTCCAGCACAGCAAGCGTTGGCCTGCCTGTGGGGCTTCAGGAAGACAGCAGCCACACAAAGAGCCATTTGGTGAGAGAAAAGCACAGTGCCTTGGTGGCACTCGTGTCTGCACCCTGGATGAAAGGCAGAACTTGAAACACAGCAGCAAGGGCTTGTGATGACTACAGGCTTACCAACTCCTGATTCTACTTGGTTAGTTAAACAAAGACCGAGGAGATTCACAGCACTTTAGCAACTGGTGCTCCCGGTGTCCAACATTCACTTCACAGACTGGACGCTAAACAGAAGGTTTGTAAGAATAAAGGATTTACAGAGGAACACACCGCAATACTCCAAATAAACCATCCTACCAAAGCAGAGCTGCTGTTTTTAAATAAGATTATCTCATTGATGCTCCTTTCAAAATGTATCTCTTCCAGCGCAGCAATGTTTGCCAGGATTATTTGCCAGTGTTTGAAGAACAGGGAATTCATCAAGTTGTTATTGTCAGATGTTATGACAGTCGCCGCATGCATCCAGAATCCCAGTCAGTCCCCATATTACCTACTGTAAAAAAACATGCTTAGGGCCCCAGAGAAAATGCTTAATCTAGTCCAGGCTTGAATTCCTAGTTCTGAAAGTACTACTGTCATTGTCACTTTTAGATACAGAGCTAACTTCTCCTTTCCTATCAAAGACACTCAATTTACAAGTTCAGAGATGGTCTTTTTAAGTCAGCAAGCAAATCGGGCTCATGGAAACAAGACGATACCTCTATTTCACACATACCCACAAGTACCAGGGGTATCATTGATTTCGGCATCAGCTTATTGTTCTGTATAAGCCTGTCATCTCAATGACTTCAGAGACACCTGAACAAACGGACTCAACTCAAATCGAGATGGAGATTTGCAGAGAAAGTGAGGAAAGCAGGAAGTACATGCAACAGAGAGATCTAAAAAGGCCAAATTACTGTTCTTCCTATCATTCCTTTAAAAAATGCCAGCTGAAGTTGGTACCCTTAAAATCGTGTAGCTGCCAGACTTCCACACAAACTGTCATGAATTAAATAAATCAGTGGGAGCTGTGTATTTGTTACAATCTGAAAAGAATGCTTTTTCTACTAATTGTGGAAAACAGGTTTTAGCTATCTGGAAGGAGGTGACCTATAGAGCAAATTTCCTGAATTTTAGCCTACTGATTTTTCAGAACTGTACATGGATGACCGTTACACACACACACAGACACAGATACTGGTATTCCAACACGTAAGGCATAATCCGGCAGAAGAGGAGAGTCAGGGTAAAATGAAATGTGCAGCACAAAGTAGGAGAACGGGACCAGCTTATGGAAGTTAAAAAGTGCTATTTCTGTTGCTTATACTACTCCCAGCGTAACTCTATTTGCAGACCGCTGCAAATAGTTTTAGATCCTACTGACAATAACGCTTTCTCTCTGCCATTCTCTGAGGCTATGGGCTGTGCTCAGGTCTGTGATGTGTGTGACAGTGGAGGGTGTCATCTTAAGAGCACGTAGAAATTGACCTTTCTAGCTTTCCAGGCCGAACCTTATCCACTGACAACCATCATGGAAATATTCTTTATGACTTTATAATGGCCGTTGCAGACAGGGTCCCAGCCCAGGTTCTAGTGAAGAAATACATACTTCACAGACTCCACCTGCTTATCTGGTCCACTTGTCCACCACTGCAACATTTTTAATAGTGGACTTATGTGTCCTGAATTTGTGTCTTTATATGATGAATGCAAACAAGAATTTGGCACCATTTTCAGAAGCTCTTTGGAAGTCATTTAGACATTAGCACATGCACCCAAAAAAGCAATTCTTGTCACATTTTACCATCTACCTACTGTAATCTCTTCTTTTAAACAGTGTCTCCCTTCCTATCTTGCCTTTTCATCAGAATTACAAAGGGAGAGAAAAGATACCTCATATCCCAACTCAGGTAGTGCAGATTGATCCCAGTGGTCAGGGCAGGTTCGATTTGGAATAGAAGAATCCCTTTGTTTCCAAACAAAAAAAAAAGAAAAAAAGGAATTGGGTGTTACTAATTCTAGTCCTGCTGTGAACTTTCAAACTGGCAGCATCCCCTTTGGGCAGTTCCTACCACCTCTCCCCAGAAATACTCCCCACCTCCTAAATAAAAAAAAAAAAATCTCCCCTATGCCAGAAAGGACTGGGGATATAGACTCATTCTGTAAGCTGGGCTTTGCATGATGTCACTCAGTTGTCCAACCTCTTTCATTTGCTTCTTCAAGAAACAGTCCCTCCCCAAACCCTACACACTGCAATACATGGAGAAACATAGAGCCCAGCAACTTGGTAATGCACCAAGCAGGCGGAGGCCCTGGTACCCATTCTGGTCAATCAAGTGGAGAGGTTTTCTTCCCATAACATTAGCATTCTTTGCACAACAACTGCCAGTACTGACAACCATTTGCATTACAAGTACTTTTGACCAATGACCACAATTTAGATGCAGCATTACCCTTTCTTTATCTTCTCCACATCTTCATAAGACACAAACTTTGGACGTCTGCAGACCCTTCTTCGAGCTCCAAAATGGACATTTGTCTGGATCATTTCTGGAGGGGAAGAGAGAAGGAAAAAGTCTGGAAGGAGTCTACAAGGTGGAGTTATTCGTGAAAGATAGCAGGTATTCATTAATGAAAGACAGCATTTTCATTGTCAGCCTCGTCTACTGAAGAACAACTGGACAAAGCCTGCACAAGCTTCCCATCCTTCCCTGTAACTCCCTTTTTAAAACTGTCTCTGTCTTGCTTATTCCTTTATACATTAATGTTCTCTAAAAATTACTGCAAGAGCTTGATTGATACTGAAAGATGCTTGATTTTTCATTTTAACATTCACAGGGTTCCCTGACTTTACATCAGGAGGTTTATAATGACTTGGTGCAGTATCATCTCATTTCTGCTCCTACATGAGACAGAGTATAGGGGTAAGGGGGAATGTTAGTTTTGTAAAATTTCCTCTGGGTCGTCACTACCTCACTTCTCCTGCCAGGGAGTAAATCTGGTAAAGTCAGTGAAACAAAGGGACTAGGAGAGCTTGCAGGTTAGTTTTTGTCAAGCACTGTATAGCAAGAGATGATAATGATACCTTTAAAATTGAGCTCGTAATGTTGCCAACCAGCCTGGAAAGGTATAGTGGCATCTTGATCTGCTAGATATAAATTCTCAATAGTATCAGAGGCTAGTGATGTCATCTCACCCCCTTCTCCCTTTAGGATAAAAAGAGAGAGAGAGAGAAGAAGAATGACTAAACATGGTCAGCATTAAACACTGTTTTTATCAAGACAATGGTAATCAAAAATCAAATTAAAAATTCTGCAGGTGAAATGATGCAATGAACACACTCTAAAGCAGGTAAATAAAATGTCTGATTCCTGCCCACAGTGAAATTAAGGCCAAAAGACATAAAAAGGGTGAAAGAAAAAAAAAGGTGAAAACCACAGACAAGATTGGGAATAACAAGACTCTCCCAAACAGAGAGAGTGTAGCTTACAGGAGAAAAACAGATCTTAAGGTCAGACACAGACATGAGATGCATGAAGAGACTCTTGCAGGAGTTGTGGATGGATGGGAAGTGAGGAGTTGCGCTGCAAGCTCATAGGAGGGAAGGCTCTTGGCTTTCCAGACCTTTTCTGCTGGGTAAGGGTCATTAAGAGGTAGATTCAGGAGGAAGAAAGAGAAGATGAAACACGAGACAGCAGAAAGTGCAAAGGGTGATACAGAGAAAGAAAAGACTGGCAAGGACAGAACAGTAGCAGCTTCACATTGCCACTGTATCAGAAAATGCACAGAGCAGTGTAATACTCTTCTGACTCTCTTTTAACAATACCCAGACATTCAAACTCAATATATGTCTTGCAAGAGAAACCAACTGGCAATACTGGACTTTTCTCTTTGTTTTGTTTTTCTACCCCCTTTAGGGTAGAGGAAAAGAAATGGTGAAAAGAAGGATAAAGAGGAATCTACTCAGAACTACCATGGCCTAAAGTGTGATTGCCAACCACTAGTTACATACAGACACAACCAAAATTAGCAAGGATGTACACACACATATTCTATTTAGATTTCTACACCAGGCTGGCCTCTCATTTACAAAACAATTTAAAATATGAGGAGATGGTGATGGAGATGCTTTCCATTTCCAGCCATAGGAAACCAAGGACCAATTGCTGGTATTTAACCTGAGTATAAAGACATTAGGCATGTTCCTGCCCTTCTGCCCTTCCACCATTATTTTAGAACATTTGTTAAGAACATCTATAGTTTTACTACCTTGTTTGATACTGTAGAATACAAACACAAGTATTTACTTAATTGACTAAAGACAAGTTGAGGGGAAGAGGTGACACACACTGCTTCAGCACAGAATGAGGAAGACGTGGAGTATATGGACTCACCTGTTTTCCATATTCAGTCCACTTGCCTCGATCATCTTTCCAATACCAAATCCACTGTGTGGTCAATGCAAATGTGGGTTTTGTCACAGATGACGGTGTAGAAAGGCGTCGAAGTGAAGAAGAACCGCAAGTCATCGTCTCAAAGTTAATATTCTTGTCTGCTATGCTGTGAGGACAAATTCAGAGGTTTACTAAAGTTAACAATATATATTTTATTTTCTATTATCTAGTTTAGCCTGTAGCAGTTTTATTTAATGTAATGTGACTGGCTGAAGTTATTTAGGTCCAAAATAAGAATACCTTCCTGCAGTATGCCTGGGATTTTGGAAAACTGCTTCCAGGCTTTAGGGCTGAACAATGGCGTGTGAGAGACTGAATGGAATCTCAATCTCTAACCAGATGTTTGGCTGCCAACCTTCTAGACAATTTGGGGCCTCACGCATAATGTAGCAATTAACTCTTCCTGCTCAGCCAGAAAGATCTTGAAAGTGGCCTCCTCTTGGGAATTTTGCTTCTCATTTGCACCATCCGGGAGCCTGGACACTCAAAAAAATCACTTGCTTTCTGGAGAGGCAAAGGTCAACATGACCATGCCATTATATCAGTTGTTGACAAAAATCCCAAAACAATTACTACAAATAAATTATCATTAGGTATTTAAAATATTGCCCATAAATTCACAGCACTAAATTCCTACCACATATTACTACTACATATTTTAAGTGCAAAGTATTGACATGTTATTTTATAGACAAAAAAATTGGTGATATTTCCATGCAGGTACTTCTTTTACTTTTCTGTTTTTAAAGGACGTCTTTTATTTTGTACATCCTTCCAGATTCTGAACACCATCAGAGATTATGGAGCCATGAATCTTTGAGAAGAAGTCAGTTCTTCAGGGGCTTAAACATACCATAGTTTGTTTATGGTATGTTTACCATTCAAGTACCATTCATTTACCATTCAGGTTGACACATACTGAAATACACACATTGAAATGAGCAGTACAGCCATCATTATTATACCTGCTGTTTTTAGGGTCACAATAGGCTTTTTCAATTTCCTCCATCATGGAAAGATCATTCCAGGTGATCCCATTATATACCTGCCATCGATATGGCAAATGGTAATGAACCTGTTTGCATCTGTCTGCAATGAGATCAGATATAGTCAAGAGCTCTGCAATTGTAACACAAACTGAGAGCAAGAAAAGCACTTTTATACTCTTCTTTGGCCTTATCTCATGGCCTTTACTGGGAAAATAAAGATAGTTCACTGACACTAGAGATATTTGGAATAAAAGGAGTGCATTTCTGAAGTCACATCAAGGAAAGCAACATAAGATCTCATATTGCCAAATAAATTTCAAAGAAACCATAGCCTTCTCTTCACTGGGACACCACCTTGGCAGATGGGAGAGCAGTGCCACAGAAGGGAAGCTGATGTCTGTGTGTCACACTACCACATCTCTCACTTCCCTAGAGTCAAATTACTGGCCACTGTCAGACATAGGATGGACATAGGATGGACTGAGTATCCTTAAGACATCATACCACCTTAGATTACTTCTTAAAGACTTAGTGGGGAGCCAATATGGCTTGTATCTGACATACCTAAGACAGAACTGAAGGATGACATATTTTTTTTGATCATCATTAGTGATGCTGTAAGACTAGTCATTAAATTGGTCTAATATTCACAGAAAGTGTAACGATTAATATTTGAAGGTTCTTGCCACAGAAACCTGTCAGCATAACAGAAAAAAAACATAAATGCATCATCTGCAGAGGAAAGGTTTACCAGTATCCTGTTGGCTTTCCCCTGATTATTTTTGTAATTCTGACACTGTTCATTAGTGACTTGGAATCAAAGCGAATCAAAGAGAAGGCATAATGGTCAATGCCAACTCTAAATTCCATCACTTTTGCCTGAGCTTTCAAAAAGACTGTCTCTGCAGACTCTCCAAAGACGACATTATTTTTGGTAAAGCTTACCTTTATTTTTGCAGTATTTCCAGACATAGAACAAGCATATCTCATCACATTTGTCTGTTTTATTGTCCTTTGAATCTTTATCAGAGGAATCATCTTTTTTACCTACAGGAAGAAACACATCATTTCTTATTTGCTCTTCCCAAAACAATTCAAAGAGAAAGACACTGCATTTGGCCTTTCATCCAAAACCAGCGAGGAGTTGATTGCAATTGCCAAGTTAAGAACTTTCACGATGTTACTGTCCCCGTTACATTTGGCTTTAAAACCAAGGCCCTTCTGTTTTGCAGGACATGATGTTTAATAGTTCCTGTTCACCCACTGGAATATACATAACAAGACAGTCTCTTAACTTACAGTAGTACAGACAAATCCATTCATTGGAAAGGAAGATGAGGAAAGATTCCACACGCATAGATGCTATTCTGTCTCCAACACATGGAAGAAAGCATTGCTTCCAGAACAATTAAGGAATCAATCCCAGACTACTCCCTAGGCTGGGCACACATATGCCATTGCTGTCCAAAGCTTGAGCAGAAATCTCACTGCTGCTCTGCAGACTGACTAATACTATCTTTCAGCATATGCCAGGGTAAGCACATAAGCTTCTCCAACAACTACAGGGAGCTGAACGGCTGCATGAAACAAATCCAATTGAACGGCGCTGCTCCGAAGGCTGAAGGCTTGGAAACAATGCGTACCTTCATCACTATCTCCCCCTCCTGTGGGCTCCTGGTCTTGCTTTTGGTCAGATGCACTACGACTGGGACCTGCAAGAGAAGGCTGAATGAACAGGACTGCTGGACCATATCCTCAGCTATCTGATGCCATACCAATCTGTGTGTTGAGGACTTTGTCCATCACGCTTGTATTTTTTCCAATCTCCTGATGATTTAACAGATCAGCTGTTACAGTTACAAATCCCAGCTAGTCACAATTATCAGCAGTCACTCAATTGTGATCTTGTATATAATAGCATATGCAACCATAACACAGTTCTCCTTCCCTACGCTATTCAGTCACTATATCTTTTCCTCTAGTCTCTATTTTGCTTTAGCACTCAAAGCAAGGAAAGAACGATGGGTTTAGCTGTGAGGTAAGGGAAGAATGGGTTCTACCTCTGTCAAACTCATAATCCTATTTAAACACAGTGTTTCTTACAATTTATATTCCCCTTCTTCAGTTCCTTGTTGAATTCCACATGCTTGTGATCACATATAGCCTGGAAGTTCAAAGCTGTGTTGAAATCAATCCCACCAGTTTTCAATACAGACAATTCATGGGCATTCAGGAGGCTGTGGGACCTCTTGCACTGAGGAAATCTACATTCCCCTCGGAGGAAGTGTCGACAAATATGAAGCTTGTTGCAGTTGTTTCGCTGGGTGCAGGTGTTTTTCCCTTGGTTGTAAAATTGGCATACCTAGAACCAGGAAGGAAAGATGCAATATGAACTCAAAAAAGAGCACATTAGAATCAGTATTTTTAAAATTCATTCTCTCTCTATATATACAATTTCAGTGGCAGAAGATCTGTGGCTAAATGGCACTGTTATGTTCATTGTAACTTCTGTAACCTAGGCAGATTTCTTGTGAGGAGGAGTGGGCATTGGCAGCCGACTCATGCATTTTTAAAGTTATGCAGTTTTTTCAAAGGAAAAGGAGACAGCAAGCATTCATTTTGTCATTTCTGAGCAAAACAGCTTTTTCTCGTATCAACTCGTATCAATTTACAGTTATTCTATATATATTGTATTCTATAAGATAAAGAAGAACAAGCCGACTCTTGAAAACCCTTTTCCTGTGTTGTGTGGGTTATCACTTTGTGGAGGAGAACCTGCAGAATGCTTTCTAAAGCACTCTGCACTGAAGTCTTGATCTTATGAAGCGTGCTATGAGATTAGAGTTCCTTTGGAAGTACAATGCACTTTTTTATGCTCCTCCTCAACAAACAAGAAATACGCAATAAATTGGATGCACGGTAGAAGCCACATACCAAAAACTTCTTTGTATTTTCTAGTGAGCACATTTTATGTATTATTATATTATGTATTTTAAAATGATACAAAAAATGTTTTATTCTGTCTAAATCCAGAACCTATGAGAGAAGGGAGTTACACAATAATATAACTGCTATCCAGCAGTATAAGAAGTTTATAACCACCAAAAAACAAGGGTAACAAGCAGTACTGTGGTAATCTCTTAACCAGGACCAGCCACAGGTGGAACAGGATACAGAAACAGACCTGCCTTGAAGGTAGAATTGGTGTTATAAACTGACACAGTTTATAACATCAGATTTAACATCAATCACACTCAAACCAATTGAATTTTGATTTGTTGGAAATTATGTGGGAAATTAACTGAAACTTTAGTGCAAGAATTTGAAAGGAAAAGATTTTACACAAAATTTACTGCAGTCACTTGGTCATTTCCTCATATATTCCACTCACTGAATTTCACTCCCAAACACCAAAAGTGCAGACTTATGTACCAGGGAAAGGGATGCCACCTTTCTGATGTTCATCATCTCTTGGGTAAGAACCAGCATTGTTGATAAGAAAGAGCAAACAGTTTTTGGACAGGTCTTTTATTCCCTCCAAGCCTGTAAAATAATTGTGTGGGTGTTCTGTCACCTCAATCTTACTCACATCACACTCCGTAAATCGCTGGTGAAGTTGCTAACATTTCTGTCGTTCTTGCCTTGTTTGTCTTCCAGTCAGGGTAACAGGCACACCAAACATGCTGTAGCTTTACTGTCAACTTCCTGCTGTCAGAGGGCAGGTCTACTGGCTAGACATAGGTGACGTGGCATTATGAAAGTGTGGACCTCGTGATACCCCATTCCTCAATGTTTTCCAGTTTTACCGTTGTCATGCTTTTGGTTATCAATACACACCATTTTTTATTATCTGTATATTGGTTCATCTGGTGCTCCCCTGCACAGCTGTTGCCATTTATATGTCATTCAGACTAATCTTAACCTTTCAGTTACAAAACTTAACCGTTTAACATTCAGATCAGATTTCCATCTTTCTCGTCCTTTTCAATTCTTAACTAACAAAAATTTTCCTTAAGAAATCAGTACAACTCACATCAGGGAGAAGGAAAGGGTCATTTTGGAGAAGCAATACTTTCAGCTCATTCTCATCCAGACCAGACAGTTCATGGTTCTTCAGAATTTTTTTGTTCTCAGCAGTGTTGATGTCATGGCAGTAGTTACAAGCACTGCAAGAAAACAGAAGTATCAGACGTTCACTTCTTCAGTCAGGTTCATTTATCGAAGCACCTTAAACAATGCATAGAAAAATCCACAGAGATGATCTGACAGGAGTTTTTGTGAGCATTTAGATGGCCTGTTACCAAATCAGCTAGGGAATGGAGTACTCAGCATACTAGGTCTGTAAAATATAATGTTTTCCCCATTTTAAATATTGACATGGCCAGACCATTTGATAAGATAAAAACACAGATTGGTAGCCAGCTTTGACTACTCTTTCTTCCTTTCCAGTACAAAGTAAGTCACACAACAAATTTTCCTTCCATTTGGAAAAAAAGTTAATTTAAGAGAATATACATCGGTGATGATGGCAGTTACAACAACTTTAATTTTGTGAACATAAAAGATTGTTGTCCTAGTTAGGAACTGCAAAGAAGTAACAGTTTGGGATCCCCAAACAGAAAGCTAATGAAGCTAAACACAACACATTTTGTTATTCCTGCTGTCTGGCTTCAGTAAGTCTCACTCTTATGTGTGACTTAAGTATGACCTAATACAGCATTAAGACTAGACATAAAAAAAAACATTAAAAAAACGTCACCCAGCACTGCTAGGACTGCAGTCTCTCTTGTGCCAGTCCTCTTGCACTTCAGTTGAAACTAGAAACTCATTTGAAACTTCTAATTATATTTTTCCTCGTGGTGTATCTCATCCCATACTTCTACACAGACTTTGATGCATTCATTTCTCCTCCTATCAGTTGGGCACTTTGCTTTGTAAGCAAATAAATAAGTATGCAAGTCTGAAGTGGAAATTTGCCATTTTTGGTCCGTAGAAATGATCTTTTAGCAATCCTAGACTCTGCAGACACTGGATTAATGGCTGTAATGGTTGCACAGCTACAAGGCATCCAAGGTTAGAGCCATCAACATAAATTCAGAGTTAACTTCAGATTCCAACAACAGTCACACTGGCCACTAAACCATAATGCCCAGCTACACCACATAGCTCACAAGTAGACTAACAGAAGATCTGGTTGATTTAACAATATATTGGAGGAAAAATTACTGAAAAGTTTTTCGTCAGATACAAGGTAAAAACAGTTTGACTTGACCCCCAAATGCACCAATTTCATTAAACAGAAAGACCTGCTTCAGATGCTTTTCTTTCCAGAGGTTCTAAAACCGAAACCAATGCAAGATCAAGAAGCACTGTTGGATTATACTTTTTCAATTAAAATAATCCTTTCTCTTGATCCACATGGTACCTGATCCATCCAGCACCATATCTATCCCGTTGTTTTAATCACCCCCATATAAATATGCTCTCAAATGTCTATTCTTCCTTTTATTAGCATAAAGTGAATTTTGAATAGTTAGCAACATTGAGAGGCCAGAATACTCTGTCTTTTCAACATTATGAAGCCAATCACTCAACAGCGCACTTTCGTTCCCTTGAATTAAAGTGTGAGGGCTCCATGCACTTAAAGATACTTATAACTGTTAATCAAATAAGGAAGTTTTCTACTTTACTGAGTCAATAAAACCAAAAAAAAAAAGAAAATGTTAGCATTCTAAAATGCTTTGCTACGACCATTCTGAGCTATGCATGGCCTTTCCCTTCAGATTTGGCTGCACAACAAACTACTACTGTTCTGGGACAAATGAGTAGGGATCCGGCATGACATCTGCACATCACGAGCAGTGTCGCAGAGCAAAACATATGGCTTTGGGGAACCAGTTAATTTTTTTTCTCCAGAGACAGTTCAATGGAACTGCTGGCTCTTAGCAAGGAGATTGCCATTTCTGCATTTGTTTTTAGTTTTCCCTATTATTTAAATTCTATACCAGCTTTGATTAGCCAGAAAAAAAAAAAAAAGAAAAAAGGAATGACAGCCTAGAAAGACTGTGTGTGTCCCAACCTTCCCACTCTTCTTTCTTTTTTTTTTTTTAGGTAAGTCTAGAAAACAGAGACTGCAGCAAGCGGGACATTAGGCACCATCTCTGAGAGGTATCGCCGTAAGCAGAGCAGTGATTTTTAAGCAAAATAAAGCGATTAAAACTTAGTCTTCCCGATTAAAAGCAGGCGTTCTGCAAGCACCTTTTCCGTTTCTGATAAACACTCGCATGCCATTTTCGCGCAGACTCTAGTGTACCCGGGGCCAGGGGAAAGAAGCAGCAGCCGCAGCAGCAGCAGGAGGAAGCGCGGGCGCGGGCGGGCGCTCACCTGGGCGCGCGGCGGCAGCGGCCCATGAGGCTCGCCTTGCAGAGGTGCAGCCGCTCGCAGCCGCCGCACTCCCGCCGGGCGCAGAGCCGCGCGGCCGACACGGCCAGCACGA
>VWPW01011969.1:13671-46764 GCA_013389825.1 Crypturellus undulatus
GCGCCGCGGGCCGGGCCGGGCCGGGCCGGGCCGAGGCTGTGCTCTCGCGGGCCTCCCTGCCCCACACGGGAGGGGGACGAAGCGCGCCGGAGGGGCGGGGAGCCGGGGGCGGTGAAGGGAAGCCGGGGTCGTCTCCGCCGGCAGCCGCCCAGAAGATAAATACGTGCAAACGCAGGACCGAGAGTCCTTTGCTTGTTTGTTTAACGCTTTATTATTATTATTATTATTGTTATACATATATATGCGTGTGGTTTCTGACATTTGACTTTGACAGTGCCGCCCTGCCTGCAGGTCACATCATCTTCTGCTCGTGTTAGGGGTCATAAGGCGCTCTGCGTGGATCCTGCTTGGTCACTCCCCACAGCACGTACACAGAGCAAAGTTCCCTGTCCGAAGGCTGCCCTCACCTTTCATCGACTGGCTTCTGCGCTCGGAATATATATGGCACTAATGTAAGTGCAATGCAGCGCTCTACAACTATAATGCAGGAAAAACACATATTTAAATAACTGTTTTTTATGTAATTACTTTTTTTTTGTCATCGCTTTTTATTTTTACTTATTCTTGTCAGCTAGCTGCTGATCAATACTGTTTATAGCTGTGTCCTGACAAGTGGGCGTGAAGCCTGTAAGTAAATAATTCCTGCTGAGGTAGAGATAGGGAGGGGTTATGAAACTGGGTAAGAGCATGGCAAATATGTGAATCAGAAAGATATGAGGGGAAGAGCCTGAGTACTAAGTTCATTAGAAATTAATTCTGAGTATTCAGGATTAAAGCAATGCAGACTTAGTAGGAAGTAAATATCAACTGATTCCTCTATATCAGGAACTTAACCTTAAAAGTAACGTGAATTGTCACTGTTGTTTGGTACTAGTGTTTAATCTGAAAGGCATGCAAAACTACAAAGTCAAAAAGACAGTCAACGATTGGTGTTCAGTTCATAGAAACACCTCAGAGAACCGACTGATGTGTTTGTTGTGGTTTCTGGTCTTGCTCTATCTTTCTTCAATGGAAGACTATAGAAAGATGGCATATTCAATGGCATATGGCATATTCTGTAGAAAGATAGCATATTTTAATGGCATAACTTCCTGCATTTGCCTTCTTGCTATGATACTTGAACAAATTAAGTATTTTAAAGAAAACAACAGAAAAGGAAAGGATAGAAAAAGCAGTTTACCATATCGGTTGAAGTTTTAGTAAATTAAATGGATTGTTCTGGTCTGGCTTATGTTCTAGACATGTGTAAGTACATTGTCAGGTTGCCTAGGGTAATAAAACTCAGATCTACACTTGACATAATTTTAAGACTGACTGCAAAGGTAGAAAATAATTTAGGCAGCGAGCCACAGTTTTCGTTGTAGAGTCCAGATGCTAGAAAAATCATGAATCGGACATTAAAAAAATACTTTCGGTCATACTTATTTTTCCTCTGCCTTAGTGTGTGTATGTTTGTTTTTCTAGCTCATTCCCTGAAAACATGCATTATTCTACTCAGTCTGAACTATATGGGACTTGATTGGGTTCTTTGGGGGAACAGTGTAACATGTATGAAGTGAGAAACTAAAGTGAAGTCCAAGCAAAAAACCGCTGCCCAGAAATCTACTTTAGGAGTGTTTTGGATCAGTCCTAGGAGAAAACAGAGAAAACAACTACTATATTTATCTGTCTATTGGTATATTGTTTTGCAAATGCAAATGCAAAATACTTTCCTTCCTCACGATTTTCTTCTTCAAGCAGTACCTGTTTGTATGAAACACAAGGCAGCTAAGGGAGAAGGGATGGCTGGATGAGGGAGTCCCAAGTCAGTGTTATTTTCACAGAGCTGTGTGTGATTCCGTTCTATTTTTATAAAGTTAAGAACCATAAAAAATATGTGAGCTGATGTTGCTAGAAAATGCGATCTCTGTACCTCTGTTATTTCTGCTGTCCTTTCGGCTGTAAAATGTCTTTGTTTGCACTGGTTCTGGTATTCATGTGATTCCTTTGTAAGCTAAGTCAACTTACAGAGACTTATAATAGAAATAATAAGATTGGTATGAAAGAAATGGGTGTGCCTAAGCATCAAAAATAAAAGCAGAATAAATGTGGTCTGTCTCCAGTAGTAGAACTGAGAAATGCAGTGTTTCTCTCGAGCCAGGAAGGCCTGCCCTCTATAGCACAGAAAACTGGTCAGCAGAAGACCCTGCAGTGTGGCCACTGCAGCATGACAGCAAGGTACACCACTGTTTCTTTTCCTGTTAGTCCAAGATGGAAGACAGACTGTATCTTCGGAAATTTAAAATGAAGAAACACAGCAAGCGGGCAAAAGAATGACCCCATGGTAAGTGCTGGGTCCCAGTAGCTTTTATACCCAGTACTGGATATGAAGTACCTCTACAAAACACAACTGCTACTTGAAATAAATAAATAAATAAATAAAGTGATAGTGATAGAGAGATGTGAATGCAGCCATCCATTTCCTTTGTGTTATACAAAACACAGATCCTGGCCAGACCAGGTGAGGTGGGCTCGTGATGAGGGAAGTGAGAGTATGTTGTGAGAGAATGGGAACTGAACAAAAGTAAATGAAATTGAAGGAAATGACTGAGAGCTGTGAGAGAGTGAGCATGAATGTATAGAATACATTTACTTAAGTTTGTAATCCTTCTCCAATAAGATCTTTCACTGTTTTTGCCACATTAAGTTTATGAGTTTGTAGAAAATTAAAGAAAACTATTGTTTTCATTTTTTTTTCTGGGTTGTTTCTATTTTTTTTTCCTTTTTTGCTAACTGAAGTGTAGTTTGATTAGGTGGGTTGAGCCCCAGTCTGGGTGCAGCACCGGCAGGAAGGCAATACTTTTGGGTCAAGCCTTTTGAAAGTGTGTATCTAAATGCAACAGCCTAACTGAAGGCAGATGGACTTTGGAAACACCCTGTGTCTTGGCTGTTGTATCTGAGGTCTGAACATGCAATATGATGTTACACTTAACCCTGTGGAACTGCTCTGCTGTGGGTGAAAAAGGTGCTGCTCTACATAGTCTTCATGACATGGATTGCCTCAGAGAACCCTTACTGGTTCCTCTCACGAAACCTGGAGTTCTGTCCCTTTGAGGATGTCTGAAGTATGTGGTAATATCCTGGGAATGTCACCCAACTGAATTTCTCTCTTTTTCAGTGTTCATCAGTTGCACAGACCAAGTTCAGTTTCTCTTATCACTATCCCCATTCTGGTTCTCCAGACCCCTCTTTCAGGTTTCACATTGGGCTTACCTTGCAATTACTCTCTTAATTAATCATTTACCATTAACCATATAACCATTTAATTAACCATTACTCTTGCTCTGTTAACCATTGCTCTGTTTTCCCTAGATTGTTTCAAATAGCGTTTTGTGGAAAAATGCTAGGACCTTTGCTTTCCTATCCCTCCCCCACTTCTTACACAACTCTCTTGTCCATTCTTTACTTTCTGTTTGATCAGCTGCTGGATATGTATGCAAATGGCTTCCAGGAATTACAATAGAAGGTTTTGTTTCTATGTTTGTTTGTTTGTTTAAATTATTTGTTTGGGGAAGTCTCTTTCCCATAGAGGGATTCTGAACTTTTACTATATAATACGACTGTATTCTTAGCAGAATTTTTTTTCTGAGAAGTTAGCTTCCTTTTCTTCATGGGGAAGTGTATCTGTGTAAAGCTGTCTGTGGCTCTGTGTTAGAACTGTAAAAGTTGCAGAGATCTGTAAAATAAATATGCAGAATAATATGAATGCGATATGATTGGAAATGTGTGTATGTATGTGAAAGCCCCAGCAGCAACAGAAGAATAAAAGTTGAGTGGTCTGTGTTGAGAATGAAGGCCAAAATTCTTCCCAGAACACTGCTCCCAGGGCTGTCCCGGGACAGACAGTCCTGTGCTTTAGCAGACCAGTTTCAGTACCACAGCACAGGGCTGCTGTACCAAACTTCTTTTCCTCAGTAGCAAAAGGCTTGCTCTTAAAAGACCAAACTCTATTGCCTCTTCTGTTCTGTACCTCCACAGCTGTTTTGCCATAGCAAAGGCAAGGGATCAAGGGCTACAAAGACAGATTAGGAAGTAATTTAGGGCAGGAATGGGAAAGAAAGTAGAAGGCAGATCCTAACCCCACTTGTACTGACTGGCATTGAAATTGTTTTCTGAATATGCTTAGGGTGGTGAAGGTGGATTTGTTGACATTGTAGGCAATTGCTAGTTTTCCTACTGATACTGAAATACATTGCAAGTATTACAGAATGAACTTTCCATCCTCAAATTTCACCTAAAATACATTAACTATGAAAGCTAGTTATGCACATTTAAGAATGTTGGTAATAAAAATGCTTATAAACTCACTACAGAATATATATATAATTGTATTGTATTATATGCACTATAAACACACTATATAAAAGTTGTCACTTGTGAGGTTCACACAGTCACCTGAAGGTATTTATTAGGAATTTTCTTGCTGCACAGCTGGCTCAGTGTATTCTGCTACATGATACTTTCCATCTTCCTCAAACCTCAGCATATGGCAGCACCTAGAGCTCAAGCTTGCCTGAGACACCCAGTCAAGCAGACAGTGTGTTTGGGAGACAGTATGACAGGAGAGGCTCTCATGCTTCCTCTGCAAAAGCACCACTAGGGCATTTGGGACGCAGCTCAAATGTCTGTTCACAGATGCACATGGCATGAGGAACAAGCAGAAGGAATTTGTGATTCATGTGCAATGGCAAAGCTATCACAGCATCATAGAATCCTTATGGTTGGAAAAGGCCTTTGAGATCATTTACTAAGTTAAGAGTAGATTAATGCATTCTGATTCTTAACTGACAATTAAGATCTCTGCTTGGCTGCATTTGGAGTGCAGTGGGCAGTTTTAGGCTCCCCAGTCTAGAGGAGAGGCTGAGACTTGGGCTTATTTGGTGAAGAGATGTTACTGCAGTCTGCCACTACTCGGTTGCAGCATATGGGGAAGATAGAGCCAGAGTCTTCTTGGTAGGGCTCAGTGATAGGAGAGGCAATGGATAGAGTCTGGAACATGGGAAATTCTAATTAGATTTTAGGAAAAAAAAATCAGAGTCACTAAATACTTGGGCAGGTGCCCCATATAGGCTGTGGGATCTCCTTCCTTGGAAACGTCTAAGGCTTGACAGGACACAGATCTGAAATATCTGATTAATTAGACCTGCTTTGAGCAGGGGGATTGAACTAGATGGCCCCAGAAGCCCCTTATGACCTAAATTGTTTTGTGATTTGTAGTTTTTAAATAGAGCATTTTAGAGCATATTGATTGTTATGTTGGGGGTGCTGGGAGAAGGCAGGGACAGGAAGGAGGAGGTAGAGGAATTTCCACTTTCGGGTTAGATTGTTTCAGGCCTTAGATTTTGTTGTTGTTGTTGTTTGTGTGTCTCGAGGGTATTTGCTTGTTGCCTGGGGTACTATTGTCAAGCATATTACCTCTTCTCCCTCCTTTTCTCATCTTCTAACCATAGTGTGATAAACAGGTTGTAATTCACAAGACAAACGAAGTGATATAACGTTTTTTATTTAAAAAGGATACGTTAAACTTCTATAGGCTGTTGCAGGAACAAGGCCAAACCGCAAAGAATGATGCAACTACAACCAGAAGGCGCATGCGCAGAGCCATGAGAGGGGTGAAAAGGCCAGCGAGGAAGAAGAGCAACCTTCATCAGGAAGACCACCAGAAGGCCTCAGAGACCCCCCAGCAACAAGGAGAGAGCAGGCGCAGAAACATTGTAACGCGTCAGAACTAGGAATGGAAACTGGGAGATTTTCAGGCAGCAGTAAATAAAAGGCACTCTCACAGGCTACAAAGCGCGTGCCGTTGGTGGAGCCGAGACTCCCCGGCCGCCCAGCGCTGCTTGCTTGCTATTCACAATAAAGCACACTGGCAAATCAGTTGGCTCAGAGGATTTGTCTGTTTATAACAATAGCATGCAGTGTTCGGCTATGATTAAGGTTCTGTCATTTCTGGACCAAATATTTTGGTGGAATTTAATAGTCTTATCAGTGCAAAAGGTCAAACCATGAGGTGAAGATAAAGAGATGCCAGTAAATTTTATGTTTTAGTAACTAATATCCACATGCAAAATATATAGGCTTTTTTTAAGAACCACAGTATTTATAGCTGCAGAATAAAACAATAAGACACAAGCTCAGCATAATTTCTAATTATCATGAAAGCCTCCTTGTAGAAACAAACCCTTAGCAGATCATCTAACCATTCTATCAGACTTAGC
Organism: Crypturellus undulatus; assembly: GCA_013389825.1. Classification (NCBI taxonomy): domain Eukaryota; kingdom Metazoa; phylum Chordata; class Aves; order Tinamiformes; family Tinamidae; genus Crypturellus; species Crypturellus undulatus. Next base: position 19,929 of record VWPW01011969.1, read on the forward strand.
AGCTGTAAAAGACAGAAGGCATGTTAGAGCTCTCTCTCCTAAGGAAAAGAGATCCTGTCTTTAAAAGTGTTTTATGCACTTACATTTGTAAACTGAACAGGGTGGTTAGGTCTTTCACAATAGGCTTGTATACCTTTTTCTGTGGTAATACAGCAATATAGTAATATTACACTCAGTATAATGCACTAGAGAGGCATAGTGTTGCCAAAGATTAAACTTCTAGGTACCTTGGAGAAAACACCCTGAAAATCCTATTGCCTTTGAGTAACACTTGATGTTAAAATATCCCCAGAACCTATTATACAAACTCTACAAGGTTATTTGCTCTTATTCCTCCGTTAATAGGAACCACACATCCTTTTTTTTTTCAGAGTAAAACATTATATACTTTACCCTCTATTCAACATCCAAATATACAGCTTAACAGTGGTAACTACTAGCAATTGAAGCACAGAATCAGAGACTCACTGAGATTGGAAGGGACCTCTGGAGATCATCTGGTCCAACCCTTTTGTACAAGCAAGATCACCTAGTGCACATTGCACAGGACCACATCCAGGTGGGTTTTGAATATCTCCAGAGACGGAGACTCCACAACTTCTCTGAGCAACCTGTTCCAGTGCTCTGTAATCCTCACAGTCAAGAAGCTTTTCCTCAAATTCAGGTGGAACTTTGTGTGTGTATTAGAGTTTGTGGCCCTTGCCTCTCATTCTATTCCTGCCCACCACTGAAAATAGTCTGGCCCCACCCTCTTGACACCAGATACTTGAATACTGGAATCCCCTCTTGGTCTTCTCCAGGCTAAACAAACCCAGCTCTCTCAGCTTCTCCTCACAGGAGGGATGCTCGTGTCCCCTAATCATCTTTATAGCCATATGCTGGACTCCAGTAGTTCCGTGCCTCTCTTTTACTGGGTAACTCAAACCTGGACACATCACTCCAAATGTGGCCACACCAGGGCTGATAGAGCAGTGAGGATCACCTACCTTGACCTGTTGGCAACACTTCTCCTAATGCAGCCCAGTTTATTATTGGGCTCTTGGCAAAAAGGGCACATTGTTGGCTCATGATTAACTTGTTGCCTGCCAGGACTCCCAGGTCCTTCTCTGCAGAGCTGCTCTCCAACAGATCAGCCCCCAACCTATTGCATGAGGTTATTCCTCCCAAGGTGCAAGACCCTGCACTTGCCCCTGTTGAACCTCATAAGGTTCCTCTCTAGCACATCCAGGTCTCTGAATGAGAGCCCAACCGTCTTATGTATCAGCCACTCCTGCCAGCTTTTTATCAAAAAACTTGCTGAGAGAGTACTCTGCCCTTTTCTCCAAGTCACTGATGAATAAGTTGAGCAGGATTGGACCCTGTCAATACTGACACCACTAGTTGAAACTGATTGAAATGAGCAGAACTTTCAGCTCAAGCTCTCTAAACATAACCAGTTTTATTTGCATAACTATTAGAGTGCTGTGTAGTTGCTTTTTGTAAGCAACAAGACCTTAACTCATTCCCTAGATAAGGTCATTTAAAAATGCACATCATTGTTACCCAACACTGTTTCTGAAGCTGTCATTCCAAGGTTAAAAATAATTGTCAGGGTCCTGTCATTCATCCCAGAAAACTTGACTACCTGAACTCAGAGCCAAATGTGATAAGCAACTGCCCAGTCTTATACAGAGCTCTGTAACAATAAGCTGACAGAAATCTCTTGAGAGCAAGATTTAAGCTATGATTCTTGTTCTTGACCCTCACCTGAGCTAGAGTATAGCTGCACTACTGCCATGCTTATGTCCAGGCATGGCTGATCTGGACACTGACACATACCCACAGGTTGACTTCCCAGCTGGATCTCAGATCTGTCTTATAACTATGGATGGACTTGCCTGGCGATCTGTCTTGTGCTTTGTTTGAGCGCTGTGGGACTGGCACTTACAGCTGAGGTGGCTGCCTTTGTCAGTCTTGTTATCATGCTCCTCACCAGGCTGCCCTTGCCGAACCCTCATGGCTTTCTCACAGCAGCTGGCAAGCAGCATGCACGAGTGTCTAGTCAAAGTACTCCAGCTCCTCTTGCTTTCCAGCTGCTTCACAGCATTACAGTATCAGGGAGCAGTAAGGGCTGGCAACTCTGTGTAGTAAGATGAACCCGGAGTGGAGCAATGATAAGGCTGGCAGGAGCAGCAATCACACTGACCAGGAGCCGGGATGCAGAGCAGCCAGTTCAGGTCAGGATTAGGGCCAGAGACAGTGATTAGAGTCAGACACAGTCCAATCATCGCCCAGCAATACTGCAGTGAGGAGATTAACTCAAGATCAAGATGGGGAAACTGAGGTCATGGACAGACTTGCAGAGGTAGGTGACTGGTTGCAGTCCCAGCTGCTGCAAAGCATCAGTGTTGCGCTGGCAGAGGCCAGCAGTGAAGCCTCAGTTTGAAAGTAGCTCCCAATGGAAAGGAGGGGCAGACCCGCACTTCTCACTTTCCTCACAACAGCTCTTAGTCGCGAAGGGGTAACCTTTGGTCCAGACAGCTAAGCTTTTTTAATTTTACCAGTTTAGCTCCCAGGAGGTGGATGCACTCCAGTCTATGAAAAAAATATAACGACTGACCTCTTCAGTAGCAGTTTTGTGCCAGGGATTTGTGTTGTCTTCTTCTTACTTAGAAGATACTTGTTTATAGTGTGGCCTCCCACCAGGCCATAATATAAGAATCTCTGTTGCTATCACTTGTTTCTTTCTCCAAAGTTGCTTTCTCTGCATTAGAATTGTTAATGGCATATGTTTGCCTGCTAGTTTTACCTGGTATTGCTTTGATTTTCTTGAATAACTTTGCTACAGTCTGGGAGAGACTAACTTCTTTTTGTAGTTCAGGAAATGACAGGTTCTAGTCTATCGAGCTGAAGAAGACTCTTTTCTTCATGTATGTGAATAATGTGATGGCTTATGAAAGTGTGAAAGGCGGCATCTAGCCTGATGCCTAAGAAGTCAGTTGGGTGCAATTCTTTTTTTTTATTTATAGATTTTATAGGTCAGTCTGAAGAGCTGACAACTGAAATAGGACACAATGTTAAAATAAGTGGAACATCACTAGGCCATTTGTGGCTGAAGATCTCTCAGATCGAAGTTACCCAACTGGCAGGCTGGACTTGGTCCATGAGCATTCCTATCAAAGCCACAATTTTTTTTTTTTTTTTCCTTGAAGAAGCCTGTTCTCCACACCTTGGGACATCACCTGTGCCTTTGCTTAAAGCCCTGTCAGTATCGCATCTCTGTATCTATGATAGGCTTTCAAGGGTAGGAGTCATGATATCAGTGGCTATTCAGTGTATCCCCATCAAAAAAAAGAGAGTGGTACAGCTTGTGAACTACAGTCCAGATGGAAAAAAAAAAAAAAAGGAAAATTTAACCATGTGGCCCCAAAGTACCTGGCCTATCTTCGTATGTATGCCATACTTGGACTTCCAGTATGGCAGGCATTTAGTGGCAGTTTTCTTTTTTCTATTATTTATTTACATATATTAATAGAAAAAAAGCAATCTTGCCTTTCTACAAAAATAACAATGATGTCATGCAAAACATAAACTTTGTGAATAGGTTAGCAGAATCAGCAACCACCAAGAACATGTTTGGCAAACCTTTTCAGCCATTCCTAAACATACTAGCAAGCAGTTACAGATTAGAAGCTTCTTTTGCAGGCCAGGCAAACTCTGTCACTAAGTAATACTAGCCTTTCCCTAGTGGTCAATTGATTATCTTTACCAGTAATTGTAAAATCTGATCCCTTTGCCATTAATACCATTCCCATCACCTCTGCAGAAGCCAGAGTCACTGTAGCTAGAACTCCACTTTAGTGCAAATGTAAGTCTACAGCTCATGGAGAAGTCTGTCCAGAAATCTTTGACTTGCTTTTGAACTATTTCCAGTCACTGTTTTTGTTGGTTTAATGTTGGGGAAGAATTTTAATAGCTGTCTTTAGAGGCCTTTATTTTGTGCATCGCATACTAACTAGTCTCTTTATTCATCTGTTCAGCCTTCTCTGGACTAGCAGTTCTCTACGAACTTTCCTAGTTCAGAAAGTTTATTTTTCTATTTAGTGTCATTTATCAACCCTGAATTACTTTGCAGTCACTAATGATGAAAACTCTTCTCTTTTTCTATCACTGTTCACTATGGGAAGCATTTGTATTGAAAAGCTTTCCTGGTAGAACTTATAATGTCTAGAGAATATATTAATGACAGTGGCAAATGACTTTCTACAGCCCAGCAGATGTTCTGCCCACAGGTTTGAAAATGGATGGCAGCACCACAGCTTATAAACATTTTCCCTTTTAATCTTATCAGTTTTGTGTTATTCTGATCTTTGCTATAGGTGAGCCAGCTATCTGGAGAGGTGGCTGATAAACCATCCATTCTTCAAAGAAGGTGGCATTTAAGGAGATACTCATGCCACCTAAGGTGAAGCATTGTTCTTAAGACTATGCTTCAGCTAGGCATTCTGGGGATTACACAGCGAGCATGGGAGAATGAACTTAAGCATCCAGTTACCTGAAGTCAGGCAATCTTTTTTTTTCATCAATATCCTCTTGATATTGAGGAGGAGGAAAGAGTTTCCCTCCTCATCTCTCCAGTCCCTGCAGTCACTGTGCTTGTATTCTGGTGTTGTCATTTGACAACTTTCAAAACCATCTTTTAGCTACAGATATAGAATCTACAGAGCCCCAGCAATATTGTATATGTTCGTTTTTACTAAACACATACTGATGGTCATGGCCTGACTACTGCTCTAGATGCTGTCTATCAGAAAAGATTGAGATCATTGTCAGAAGGTCAATGGATCTCAACTAATCTTTATTGAGAGAGTTCTATCAGCCAAAAACAGTTCAGTTCAAATAGTCAAAACAAAAATGAAGATTAAAGGGTTTTATAAATTTACTAAAAACACATAGTTAACTGATGATCAGTGAACTATATATTCAGGATCTATACTGGTGATACAACAGCTTAACCAAAATACCAGACAGTTATAGAATCTCAACAAACACTTGAAAATTTCTAAATGTCTTCCTGTAATTAGTCCCAAGAAGTTCTAATCATGCACACACATACACACACTCACACATACGCAGGTCTGTGCACAAATCTCCCCTCTCACAGGACAAGCACAGAGGGTACACACCTAACAGGTGTGCTTCCCTAGACATTCCTAAGGGTGAAAGATTTTAGTACCACACAGTGGTTTTGCTATCATAGGTTTGAATGCCAGTGAGCTTATATATATAGCGAGCTTATGCCACCTCTACTATGAGCTCAACTATGCGTTCAACTATTGTGATTTTCAATAGGGAAGTCATTCCTTCAGTACAAATAGCACCATTATGGCTGGTAGTGATAATGAAAGAGGGGGAAATGTTTTTGGCTCTGAACCATATTTTTATCAAACCTCTTGATCAGAAAGATGTGAAAGAAAATGTAATAGTGTAAACCTTTAAAGAAAGCAATGTTAAAAGACCCTACACATGGAAATAATCTCAGTTCCAACATCAGTCTCCAAGAAGACTAAACAAGAAGAACAAGAAGGTAATTAGAAATAGACAGTGGATTTATCAAAGACAAATCATGCCTGTCTAGCGTTGTTGCCTTCAACTTTGATATGATTAACCCAAGAAACAAAGGAAAAGCAATGGATAACTTGGTTTTAGCCATGTTTTTGATGTGGTATCTTACAGAAACCTTGTAGACAAGCTGAAGAGATATAAAATGGATGGATAGATGGAAGGAAAACTGATAGGACTGTCAGACTAAGACAGTAGCAGACAGTTAACACTAGGACCCTTATAAGAAGGCTTAATAGACCCGACCAACCTCACCTGACCCCCACCTGCACACACACACACACACATCCCTAGCAACTGACTTAGAAGCTCTATTTAACCTCTCAGCCTTGGGCTGTCAATCTCTGTAAGGGCTATATAAGAGGAGTACTAGTCTCTTGCTCAGTCACAGCCATGCCTGGCTGTGGACCCCTGACCTCCAGATTGACTTCCTATTTGATCTTGGCTGTACCTCATTGCTCCACTCTTGCCTGGTGATCTCAACTCCTGGTTGAACTTCACTGTAATCTTGGGTCTACTCTCTTACATTTCTTGGGCCCTGACTGGGANACACCCCTAGCAATGGACTTAGAAGCTCTATTTAACCTCAGCCTTGGGCTGTCAATCTCTGTAAGAGCTATATAAGAGGAGTACTAGTCTCTTGCTCAGTCACAGCCATGCCTGGCTGTGGACCCCTGACCTGCAGATTGGCTTCCTATTTGATCTTGGCTCTACCTCATTGCTCCACTCTTGCCTGGTGATCTCAACTCCTGGTTGAACTTCACTGTAATCTTGGGTCTACTCTCTTACATTTCTTGGGCCCTGACTGGGAAAGATACTGCTGGATGCAGGATCCCCCTTGGTTCCCCATTCCTTGAGAGCAGCCTATCCTCACTGCTTCCAGATTGTTACTACTGTATCTTTCAAGCTATTAGCATTTAACATTTTTTTGTAATTCACCTGGTTGATGAGACAGAATGAATCATTACTGAACTCATGAACCTAAGTTCACCAATCCGGCAAAACTATAAAGAATGGTTGCAGTGCTCAAGAGTAGGTTTTGCCATTTACAGACATATTGACAGGTAATCAAGGAGACTGCAGAAATAGGCTGACAGGATTCTTGTAAAGTTTGACAAGTGCACAAGTGAAGCTACTGTATGGAATAATTCTGAAACTTCCCAGTAGACCAGAAAGCAGCTCTACAGAAAAGGACTTGGGTCCTGGTGGACTACAAGTTGAATATAGCTGACTATAGTGGCAAAGATGAACCACATCATGAGCTGTGCTAATAAGATCATAGTCAGTAGACCCAGGTAAGTGATTCTTTCCCTCTACTTGTCACTTGGGAATCTGCATTTGGAGCACTGCATCCAGTTTTGAACTTCTTACATACAAGAAAAGTACTGACATACTGGCATGAATCTAACAGAAGGTCACCAAATGGGTCATGGAGTTGGAGCATGTGGTGAACAAGGAGTGGCTGACAGCTGGGTCTTTTCATCCTGGAGAAAAGTCAAAGGGAAGACATTCCATTGCCAGAAGTGTGAAGAGGGATGGGAAGGTGAAGTCAGGTCCTTTTCAAGGTTCAGAGAAGGCAACAGACAGAGATGAGGGATTCCAACTAGATACAAGGACAAAACTTTTCCCAGTAAGTGTGGTCAAACACTGAGAAATGTGTCCAGAGAGGCTTTGGGAATCTCCATCCTTTAAGTGATTTGAAATGACCAGGCAAGGCCTTGAAAAATCTGTTGCCAAATTTAGCCAAAAGTTGGCTCTGCTGTGAGCAGGAGGTTGGACTGCCGGACCTCCAGAGGTGTCCTCCAATCTGAAGCATTCTGTGATTCTATAAAGAGGGGAGGAGGAATGATGAGAGGTTCTACTCTCATAAAAGACTCCAGGCTAAAATCTCAAATAGTCTCCTAAGGGTTGTGGTCCTTCGGTCACTTAGAGAGCAAGACAGTGGGAAACAGATGTGTTGTTCTCATCAGCACCACTCTTCATCTTGTGACAGAGTCTAGTGGTTCTGAATTGCCTATTACTCCCCCAGCATCATACCTCAGCATCCACCTCTGGGCCCAGCTGGGCTATTGCCTTAGACCTCCTCACAGTTTTCCATCACTGCCCTACTTCAGAAACCACCCATTTTATGGCTTTCCACATCCTCTTGATCTCCCAAAAAACATCCTTTCTTCAAGGCCAGTTGACCTTATGTCCTGATGTTACTATTTATCTATTTACATGACTTTATACAGACTGGCTTTTGTATGTGACTTTCTTGTTAGCTGGTTCTCTATTGGCTATACTACTACTGCTTTCCTCTTAATGTTTTAGATCTATGAAGGCCAAAACTTGGCACAGCCATTTTACCACATTCACTTTTTCTCCCTATTAGCAATCTTTATCAACATTACCTAACATTTACCAGCTGTTAGCATAAGCCTGAGTTCATAGGAGTTAACAGCACGGTGAAAGTAGCACATAAAACCTCTTGAGCACCTCAGTCTGTCTTCAGCAGTGCTCCTTGCTGTGAGACAGTGGGATGCTACAAATCTGCAGGAGCTGCTTGCAGCTCTTTTGACTAGATGAAAGATTACTGTGATTTAGTGCCTGTGGAGCAAGCTAATAGAAGAAGAAAAAGACAGGAGTTTAAAGAGAAGGGAAAATTAAACTAATCCTGCCCCAAATCAACCCAAATATTTAGATTATTAAAAAAAAAAAATCCACAAAATTTCCTGTAATAAAAGATGAAAATGGAATGAATAAAATACCAGGAAAAAAATAAAACAATTTGCAAAACAGATTGTTATCTACTTCATACCAGACCCTCCAGATCTCATGCTGTCATTGAAAAGCATAAGAATCTGTCCCCTGGTCTTTCCAGCCTCCTTTTCTAGATACAGGGTGGACATCTCGCACTGCTGTGGCATCAGGCTGGGGCTTTTCTCCTCATTGGATTCTCCATGGCCCAAGAGCATTCTAAAAGCAGCAGTAAAAAGAAATCTGTGGCAGGAAATCTGCAGGTGCCAGCAAAGCAGAAAGGCAACGGGTCTAAAGCTCATGAGAAACTAAACTGCAGAGCAATTCTATGGCGATGAGATAGTTAAAAAAACAAACAAAAAAAAGTTATGTTGTAGCTACTCCTCTGTTCTTCGGTCATGTTTCCAAGGAAAGAGGAATATAATAAATGCAGCTCATTTTACAGACCCAGCTGCTTATGAGTTTGTAGCCACTAGATGGAACCCAAACACTTTACTTTACCTGTCTTTCCTGCTATGGGAAGATAATACTGATTTTATTACCAACTTGTAGCTAGGTGTCAACATCAACACTCTGTAGCAAAGGCTTGTATAGTAATACAGACACAGCTCCAAGGTGTCCTTCATCTCAGTGTGCATAGACACTGAATATTTTATGCCCAAAACATGAAAATATTATTCTTTCTTACTTCATGGCACAAAATTCCTTCATGAAACAGATTACTAGCGCATGATTTTGGATAAATCTTAACCTTTTTATGTCTTAGTTCCTCCATTGAAAAATGTGTTTTGAAATTTTCTTCATCGAGGTGAGCTGAGAGTTGAGTATATTATTCTTGAAATGATTTACTTTTCCTAGGTAGAGTATATTATACTAGTACAAAGTTATACACAAAAAGTTCTTATTTTATCACAAATACTGCACTTTGCAGTAAACATCTGGAGTAAACATCTCCAGATTTCTTGGCAGCAGGAAGATGGGCCTCTAGATTCTTATTTTCTTACAGCCTCCTGACTAAAATAAGATAAAGGAAATTACTAAATTACCACTCATTTCTTAAGAGCTGATACAATTTAATTATTATTAAATAATAACTACTATTGTAAGCCTCAGGCTCTAGCCAAGATCAGATCTCTGTTGTACCATATCTTATACAAACATAGCATAAGAGGCATTCTTTCCCTTAAGCAAATTAAGTCTTCATGGACAAAACATAGCTGGGGGACAAATTAAACAAGCAGTACCCCAGTAAATGCAATCAACCATTGTTTTCCATGTAGGAATTGAGGGGGAAAAGAGTAGATAAGCTGATTCAAGCTGACATAGCACCAATGATGTTGTAAGTGTACAGCAATTCAAACTAGCAACAAATATGCCTAAGGTAAGTGAAGTCACTTTCTTACTGTCACATTCAAAATGTAGGCTGGAGTTGAACCCTATCTTTTGGATTCTAATCACAAGACTTCTCTTTTCCTTTGCTCATTTTCCCACCCACGAGCTCCTACCAGCTTGCTTGTCTCAGACTGCGGTCCTCAAAGACTCAGTCTAAATATTGTTGTACGCAGCTTGCAGAAACCTAGATAGTGTCTTATGTCCATATGGTAATCAGAAGGCTAGTTTAGATCTAGGAAAAAAAGAATGAAAAAATGTAAATAATGATTTTAAAGAACTACTAGATGAAAAGAGAGTGGAACCGTCAGTATTACCAAACACAATTTTAAAATAAACATACATTCACATCAATTCTTGATGATTAAATGTTGTCCTTTCTCATTGAATACTGAGTATTATAAAATACGGTTAACCTTTTGTCAGCTAATTGAGTGATGTATTAATTGAATAAATTGCTCCTGGAGAACTAGCAGGCTGTAAAAATCATTAAAGATTATTTCTTGCCTGCACTGGGGTGATACTGTGACTGTATTAATGGCAGCCATGCAGCACAGATGGATATGAAGATATTTGATTGCTCAAGACCCATGGGAGGCAGATGGTCCCAAAATATTGTTTGATAGTTATTTTATCTTCCAAATAAAAACAGATATAAATGGTAACTATTCTGAAAGATATTTATGAGGCATCTATTGAAGATAAAAGGAAACTTTTTTTTTAACCAATCTGCCTACATAAATAAAAGACAAACCAAGAAACTAGTGAAGGTCATCAGAGTATTAAAAATGTACCAGGAAAGCATGCTCTTGGAAACTAATGGTCCCTCTGGTACACTGTTCCTCCAACAAACAAATGCAAATCTTCTACAGCGCATTGCACTGACTGCAGAGAGTTTTCAGGGAAAGTGGTTTGGAAATTTTTTCCTAATCTAATTTGTCACTTAATTGATGGCTTTTATGAAGGAGATGAATTGATAGTGGAACAATCCAAAATTGTAATTTGACAGTTTGTAGGGTGTTTAGTCCTTTAGTTTTCCAAATTCAGACTGAGTATTTAATAGTAACACTTCGTAGAATCTAATTCAAAGTCAGTGAAGTTTATTTGGAGATGTTATGTTCATAAAACTCCAGATAAACAATGAAGTTCTAGTGAAACAGTAAAACTCTACATATTCTTAAGCAGAATTAGCACCATTTACACAAAGAAGGCATAGAAAAAGAAATAGAACCAATGCTATATAACCAGAAAGCCAGACCTCCTGCTAAGAGAACAATCAAAGAGCATTACATTTCCCAGTTTTGTCTTTTTTTCTGTCTGTGTGACTTTATTAAAACAAGATGCTGAAGGTTTGCCTTGTAATGCTGGCAGACAAAGAAGGCCAGTCAAATGAGGTGCTCAGATTGAGAATAGGTTTAACAAAGATTTTTATTGGAGGCTTGCTCTGCACACAAATGCCGAATTTCCTGGCTTTAGTCTGTGCTGTTCTCCTGCTCCACAAACATAACTACCAAACAACCCCATTCTTCTGCTTGAAAAAAATTAACAACAACAACAAAAGTTTGCTTCAAAGACTTTCTGGAGGTTTTTTTTTGAAAATAAGGACATGAATGAAATAAAGAAAGCAAATGAATTGTGAAAATAGAATACCAGCATTTCGGTCACAGTCTCAGTATATAGAGGGGTTCTCCTTGTAAGTAGTAGTGATAAAATTTATTAATATGATATAGAATGGCAAAACTGTAAGACAGTAAATAACATTTTATCATCTCATTCGTGATCCTTCTAATAGAGCAGGTATTTATCAAACTTCTTTTCAGCTCTTTCTTCATGTTCTTAAAGTAAAGAACTTGCTACATTAGTCACAAGAATATTGTCTTCCAGCATGAAACACTCATTCCCAACTCATGCTTAATTATAAAATACCTGTGCTCTTGGCTGGAGACCGTTCTCCTAGACTTTGGATTTGATTGTTTTCTGAGATATATAGGCCTCTGTTTATTTGAGAAGACAAGTCTATATTAAGAAAGTGTGTTACTGATGTGCAACATTCATGGGTGATTAAGGCTTTATTCTCGCTATTCTGGAATAATTATGTCTTTAGGAAAGAGCAATTAATTGATTTCTGGCTTTCCAAATGAAAATTTAACAAGCAACACTAGGTTTAAAAATTAAGCAGATCATTATGGGTTTAAAGTGGCTTGTGCTCTCAGCTTGGGAAGGATTTGGAAATTTCATGAGGGTTACATACTGCTATAAAGTGAGCTCATAAACACCACAATGCTTTCAATTCCAGGTCTGAGCTCCTGAAAAGAGAAAGTGCAAGGTGCAAGAAAGGCTGGGAATAGAAACAGGTTGAAAGAGGATCAAGTGGAATTAGTTTTGGTGATTTTGTCAAAAAAAAAAAAAAAGTAGATTTTCTTTAATCACTAGATGTGATTATAAGCCAGAATTAACAACACTCCTTGACATAAGCCTATGTTGTGCAGCTCCATCTGACTGGAACTTTGACAAGACCCTTTGGTAGGACCCAGTTCAAGATAGCATGCATGATGCCTGCACTCTCCTCATCCCTAGTATCACCTTTTAAAAAATGGACCTTTGCATGCAGATCACTGACGCTTCAGTTTTGCACAGTCAATATTTGATAAGGCAATGCCACAGGGAAGCTCAGTGCTTCTCTAAGGGATTGAAAGGAAAGCTGAATAGGAATTAGCATCACAGACCACAACCACAACTGAAAAAAAACCCTGCAAAGCACCTAGTCTGTTTCCCTCATAAGATCATTAAGTACTGTGGAGTGACAAAGGTGGAATGGAATAAATCAGATGTCAAAAATAAAAGGTGACACAGAAACTTTACTGTGCCATGGTGACTGACTAAGGACAGAATGTGATAATTATTTGCAAACCAGTCCTGGAAACCTCTTGACTTTTCTGAAACACAGAAACTAGCTCTGAGGATGATGCAGTAGTAATTAGCATTCTCTCTGAAAAATCTTACCAACACTCTCTTCTTTGGTATCCAAAAAGATAGGACTAAAAAAGCACTCTGGATTTAAATGTACTGATGTTTTGTTGGAAGTCACCAAGCTCCCTCTGTACTGCAGAACAGATTAAGGTTTTGGCATGAACCTGGAATCAGCATTTGTATTTTTTAGCTTTTCCATAGTGCTCCTTTAGATTTGTTTGTCATTTAAGAACTGCTTATTTAGATACCTGAGTATATAAAGTCGTACCCAAAGATGCTTTAAAGCCTATTAATGTTTTTGAAAATCTGAACATGGCACTTTTTGGCAGCTCTGAGCATCCAGTGACGTATTAGAAAGGTGCAGTTCCTTGCTGTACTGTAGCCCTAAAGCTGCTGAAACCTTCAGAGATCATTCCTAATAGACAATTTGGATGCAATCAGACTGGTTTGGGGATGAGAGAGGTTAACAGCATGGGTGTTGCTATTCTAAACAAGTCAGCATCAATAAACTTACCAGTATATTCTTTACCTGAGANTGGCACTTTCTGGCAGCTCTGAGCACCCAGTGACGTATTAGAAAGATGCAGTTCCTTGCTGTTCTGTAGCCCTAAAGCTGCTAATTCCTAATGTCATTCCTAATAGACAATTTGGATGCAATCAGACTGGTTTGGGGATGAGAGAGGTTAACAGCATGGGTGTTGCTATTCTAAACAAGTCAGCATCAGTATATTCTTTACCTGAGAGTACCAGATACAGCCCAATTGCTGTGGCTAATTAACCATGCGGAGAAAGAGAAGATCTTATCCCAGCTGAATCACTAAATCAACAAGGCTGCAGTGCCTTCACTACCTGCACATGAGTCTATCTAGATGTCCCCATTATGGTAGACTTTGCCCAGATGTAAATATCATTCCTGTCCATCAGTGGGCATAAAAACGTTGCACTTGGTAGTGTCTTGCACTTAGTGGTTAGTGCTGTGTGAAGTGGTAGTATATTTTTTATCATTCTGTCAGTGGCAAAACATGGGCTTTCATAGCACTATATGAGTGCAATACACGACTCAAATTTTAAATGAATATTTGCACTGATGAAGAAGATAAAACTTACTCCTGCCCTTAAGTTATATCATCCGAAAGTGCACACTGATGCTCCCCAACTTTCCAGCTCTCAGACAGAATGCACTTTTTTTTTCCATCACTCAGACTCTCTCCTGTGCCATAAACAGGTCAGTAAACTAGTCCCTAGACATGTATCTTGGCTTCCAACCCTTTCCAGCTTAGGGAAACCAACAGATGTGCCCTTTTGCTGTTCTCCTGCTCCGTGCTCATTACAGGTTTCCAGGCAGGGGAAATTAGTAAAGTTTCCTTAGCATCTGCCTTTTCCAGTTGAGGAAGAGCCACCAGCAGACCTGGCTATGTGACCTTATTTGGGCCCAGATGATGTAAGTGGTCTGTCCAGCTTTCCTACCTCCTTTGCCATTCATCACTTACCTACATTATGCTTCAGCCCCAGCTAGCTCTTCTGCCTGTCCCTTTCCCCCACTATACAGGGCAACTGAATTCACTCCGAGCAATTTTGCTTCAAGGCGGTGGTGACTTTGTGATCTGGCTCCCGAAAATTTGCAACTGGAATAGATGAGGGGTCAGAATCAAGCAAGCAAACAAACAAACAAAAATTTTTAAAGCTTTAGTTATATTTCTTTAAAGGTGTAAAAGAAGCCGTAGATTTGTTGCCAATCAGTTGCCATGATATTTGTTTTTCTGAAAGCGTCAGGTTCTAGAGTCCAATGATTACCTGATAAATTCATCTCTTTAGAAGGAATTATAAAAACAGCTGTGGATAAAAGCCTAGAAATATTCTTTCTAACAAGCAAACTCAAGAAAGTTGAAAAAAGAAAAAAAGACAAGGGTACATGTATGGATGTGAATGAAGGGATAAGGGCAGACTTTTTTCTTTTTAGAACTTGCTGTTTTCAAGCAAGTTCTCTGTCTAGGGAGCATAACTTTTATCATTCATCAGTTGTTATCATGATTGATAATCTTGGGTATTGCCCATACTGTTAAACCCTCCGTGGCAGTGCCTTGGCAAAACCAATACTCTATAATGGGGGACAACATTGTCATTTTTGCTTCCCTTACTACAAGACTAACAAATAATTTTAGAAAAGAAACCCAAAAACTTCTTCCTGTTTCTTTCACTGCCATTAGTCTGGAATTCCACTGGGAACCAAGACATCACAGTTATGTTTCTTAATTAGGGGGGCAAAGAACTAGGATATGGAAAAGTTAATTTACATGAGAGCTTTGAACCAAGGAAAGGTATTTTTTCCTCAAGATTATGGTCTTACTGAGCTCAGAATGCTGGGGCTTTGTACAGGAATTAATAAGCAAAATCTAAATATCTTGTGTAAGGCACTAAGATGGACAAAATAATCAGGACAAAGATGATGAAGTCAGCTATGTTTAGAGCAGAATTAAACCCAATGTGAGAAAGTAAAAGGCATTTGAGTTTGGTTTGGTTTTTTTCCCACTTTGAATGTTTTTTTTCCATATTAAGAACTAACCAGTGCTGAATGAATCCAGAAAGAGAGAAAACATCTAGGCATCAGAACAAACAAATACAAGCATTAGTGCAGGACTTTGACATTCAGATTCTGTCTGTGTGTGAAATTATGTGGACTGAGATATATAAACACAAGATTAATGGAGTAAAATTGACATTACGACAGCGGCAGCTGTATCTCAGTTCATCAGTTTCACACATGGTACAATGGATACTCCATATAACTAACTTCTAAACATCAAAAAAACATTTGGGCTTTTTTGTGGCAAATGGGAAAAAAATCCAGCAAATTGTAATAACCAAATGGTATGACAGTCAAAAAAAAGAAGCGATGAAATTGTCCTGTTTAAAATTAAATCACATGCCTTGTAATATGACACAGATAAATTCTTTACAATTATGGGATGTAATATCAGTGCCCGCAGGGAAATACACAAAAATACATTTCTAATGCCAGACACTTGAGAGACTATTTACCTAAATTGCATAAAGATTTACACTCCACTAATCTCATTACGAACCATACATAGGAAACACTGACTGAAGCACATTATGTGATAAATATGGACCTTAAAAGATTGTGGGAGACATTCACAAGAGTCTTTTCCTAAATTAGGCAACAAGACACTTTCTGTGTTGCCACACCTGGCTCCCAAAAGTAATGCTGCTAAAAAATTTTATAGATGATTGATAGACGGATGTAACAAGCAATTTCTCTTCAAGATTTCTTTTCCAATTGAAACTAATCATTAGCACTTGTCCAAATAAACACATTCACATTTCAAACATGACCTAGCTGTTTTATAGCTTATGCATATTCTAAATTTATGCCTCCTAGGGTGGAAAATTAAGTGACCAAATATACCTTTCTGTTGTGTAATGATAATGTATAGCTCCTGTACCATCTTTCTCTTCTTTATGTGCTTAGATGCTTTGCTATTTTTCTCATTTACATGTGATTTTGTGAGGAAGCTGTGGCAGAAAGGAGGATTAGCAAGCCCAGATTCACTTGGCAAGGCACTAAAATGCAACGTTTTGAGCTGTCTAAGACCCTGGAGATAATGATGGCTCTGTTGCAGTACAGTGCTAATGACACCAGGACAGTTTTCAGCCTTATGGTCTGCCACTTTGGCACCAACCAGTGCTCCCAGGCACAGTGGACAAACTCATGATCAGCAGTGGGCAAAGCGGCGGCTCTGATTTAAAACCATACCTCTATTTGAAAGGACTGGAGAGTAGTTCTCATCTTCTTCATCAATGAAGTGCCATTTGGAGGAGACCTAGGTGTCATTTGGACGTAGGCACTAGCCAATTGGGCAGTCCAGCCAGTGTGATTCACTCAATCTGGAGAAATTTTTTTCTTCTGTAGTCTCAAACACATGGCTCTATCTACTCTTATCACATGGCATCAGTGCCCATTCTGCACAGGCATCTCAAACTGCTTCAGCTCCTGGAGCTCAGATCAAAGATTTTTGCTTTCCCTATGGTGCCAAGAGACCAACGAGGTCCTCCCACAGGCAGACGTGTTTCAGCACATGAAGCATGCACATGCCTGATCTATTTCTCACTTATCTTATCTGCAGAATCAGGGTTTACGTACATCCCATAATGTTACAACCCAGTTAGAGCCTCTGTAAATACCAGAGTAAGTGTGGGGACAGCAACATGAGCCAAGTCACGGTTTCATTCTCTTTCCAGCATACAGACCTGCCCAGGTGAGTGTGAAAATCATGCCTTGTCTTATCTAACCCTGTCGTAGTATTTGGAGTTCCAGGGTGCTGCTTCCCTGCTTTCCCAGGGTCCAGTTCTGTGTGCCAGCACAGAACTGGAGCAGGACAATGAGAAACTCCTCTTGGCCACTCTGCCCTGAAAAATGTCCCACGGTGGAGGCACTTGGCCCCTGTCTGGCACACATTCAGCTGCATGAGTCCGGCTGTAGGTGACCAGCTCCAGAGATCAGAAGATGCTGTTACTGGTGGGCATCACCAGTGGGAACTCTTGCCCATACATTTATTTTCATTTATCCCCTTGCCCTTGCCTCAGAAATACTATTATCATATCTGAGAGGGAAGGAGTAGGGAGAATACTATACCATGTAGGCAGGCTGGGGTCATGATTCAAATGACTGATTAATAATCTTAAATTTATTAAAGGATGCCCATTGAATTAGACTCACTAATATGCAAAACAGATTAAGATATCCTGACTGAATCAGCTGTTTAAATTTTCCTTCTCCAGAAAATTACATAAGATAATAGCATTTTCATTCGTAAATTATCTCTGGTTGCCAAAGACAAATTTAATTCATATTAGTCCTATTGCACAGAGAAATTTCCTCTCATGCCCCATGTAACTTACTTTTAGAAACATCTTGAAACAACTGCCTGTCTACTCACAGTTACCAATCCTTTTATAAACTGAGAATTTATAAACTGGATTAAAAAATGGCAAATTATAAAACAAGCTAGTTCTATTTTGCCATAGAGATCCACATGTTGTGGCAAGTATAGTTGAACGATATTTGTCCCTAAGAATGCATCAGGAATTTGTTTGTTGTGATGCCAGCCTTCTAGTTTTTGGAATAAGTTTGGGTGTTATTTATTAAAAGAGCAGCCTGATTTTATTTTGATGGGATTCCATTTTGGGAAATACAAAAGGAAATTTCACAATCAATTTAGCACTTGGCATTTTATTTAAATCAAATCAGTAAATTTTCATGCTAATCAGATAAGTATTCTTAATTTGGAGTTTTCGCAATCACTTTTTTCCCTTCATCTTTTGGAATGGGCGATAAGAGATGAGAATCTCATAAAAGTCAGCTTCTATCTTATATAGGGAAACTTGTTTTTCTCCCACTTGAGCTCACACAATAATCAAACAAATAATTTTTTGTAAGTAAACAATAGAAAATCTTGTCATTTGTCAAACACTCACAGCATTGACCTCTGGAGTTTTAGATTATTTGAATTCTGGCTCAGATAAACTGCTAATCAGCTGGGGGTTTTGTTTGTTTGTTTGAAGAGTAATGGTAGCGCACGGCATCGAACAAGGCATTTTAAATAGAACCAGTTGGTAACAAGTGTTTTTAAGGAGGAGGCCTGACTTGTGAACTTCATCACTTTCCTCATTACAAATTTGGTGTTTTCAAGCTGCAATACCCTTTAATTTTTCCCGCCCTTTCTCCTGTGCTGTTTGTCAGAGGTGCTGGCTGATAGGCAGATTTTCAGAGACAAAGATATTGTAGAAAGCTCCAATACTGTACACTATCTACTAGAAAAAAAATGCTAGTTCCATTCAGTTTTGAAGCTCTCCACTACGTAGGGAAGTCTGAGAAAGAATCATCTACTGGGAGATTCAGCTGCGGGAAGATGTATCAAAGAAGCATACCTAAGAGATGTCCTCTTTACTCCTGGTATCTGCGTGGGTTATGACGGAAGAGATATCCATTTGTGAAGCACAGAGATGTATCATTCAGCCTTTCACATGCTTTTACCCAGTTAGTTTTTGAGAGATTTCAAGTCCAACCCATCACTGTGGTTACAAATGGGTGTCATAATTTTCATTAAATATAAAAAATTAAGTATAACAGTTGTCTCATAAGAAATTGCAACATTTGAGATAATAAACAGCTCCCTTGCCCAAATTTGCTAATGAATTATATCACCGTTACTGGATAATTAAATTCTGCATTTAAAAAAAAATAGGGCAACATATGATGAACATTATACAATGATTTAAGCTGCAGTGCCTGTAAAGCTAAAGTATGGCCTAAAGAGTCAATAGCTTTACTTGCCACACACGTCATTGCCTGCAGATGTACACTTGGTGTTTGTTCCCAGAAAGGAACCCAAAGGTAAAGCACGGTCTCTGTAAAGTTCTTCCAACTTTGAAATTTATTCTTTTCCGCATCCAGTGACAACCCAGTTTGTCCATTCAAAGGCATGATGCTAGATGCCTTGGTTTGCCATGGCTTCCTTTTTGCCTGGGCAGGTAGCCAGCATCTCTCTTGTGGGTGGAGGTGAAAAAGGGAACGACAAGTTCTGATGTGTCGAGCACTGCAGGTCTGAAAGTTGTTTGTTTTTAATTTTGTGAGGTATATTTCCATAGTAAAATGGAAGGCACAGTACTTTGTTTTTGTTCTTTAAATAAACAAATCCTTGTTTATGGACAGGTGGGTGGATGAGCATATTTTGCTTTTTGAGAACTAAAGAGATGCTACTGGATTTTTTTTCTAAAGGGGACAAAATCGGTAGCTTGTTTATCACTCAGACATATATTGTGAATTATTTACATCTCATGAACTTAAGTCCAGATTTTTTTTTAAAATGATGAGAATCCTAGCCTATAAAAGTTTTATTTAAAGTTGCCCTAAAAATTCAAAAGCCACAATCCAACATTAATGAACTTAATTAACTTAATTAATGAACATTAATGAACTTAACATTTTGTTTAGTTCAGATGAAACTGGCCAGCAAATTCGTAAGTCAGGAGTTGGGAGAGGGCAGAGAAGCAAAAGGGATCAATCCTGACTTGTTTCCTTTCTTTGTATAAATCTCCATTTATACAAAGACCCTGACCTGGAAGGAGAGGAAAGAGAAACGGAGTTTTAAAAAATGAAACAATTTATGCTCCTGTGTGTCATGGAAAGCCTGTGTCTGTACCCCTGGGCTCCTTGTGGAGTGATTTACACCTGTGAAAAGTGAGCCTGTGCTAAAATAGGCAGGGGTTGGGAGAAAGCTTGGGGGAAGCATCATATATACTTAGTCTTTTATTACTCCTCCCTAGGTATCTGCTCATGGCCAATCCAGTGCTTGGACGAAACCGCTGGAGCAGGTGGATCTTTGGTCTGAGCCAGTGTAGATGCTCTTACACTTTTGCATTCCTCTTGAGGAAGATTAGTTCCATACTATCAGCAAATGTGGTGTCTGAATGTGGCCACGTGGAAATGGTATGCTTGGGAACTTTTGCTTTCTGAGACTTTCCCTGTCCTAGGAGACTATATGAATGTCTACATACATGTGGCATAGTACTAATGCCATATCTGATTCTTTCTTTTTTTCCCAAGTGTTTGGATTCTGAAGGGAAATTAGGATGGAGAATGTGGAATAAGTTCTCATTTCCATGTATATCTAAAAGGCTGAAAAATAAAACAATATCCCTAAGAGGTAATGGCACTCTAAACACTCTACCTGCTTTGGAAGCAAGAAACAAAATAGCATTGCTGGCACTTGGGAGTTCTCTACGCATACAATTTGTAGGACTTTAATTACCTTGCTTTTGGGACAGTAATTTAGCCTTCTTTGCAAATACCTATTTGCAAATATCTGTAAAGAAACGCAGAGGCCAATATAATCATTCTCAGGTAAAAAATAGACAATTGGAACATTTCTGTCTGGAGAAAATTTGTACCATGCTATCATTACATCAAGAAACAAACACACTTCCAGCATTAGTTTCTCCACCAGTAGAAAATATGCATACAAGTTTAAATGACTTGTTGGGGTGGATAGATTCTCACTTGTCTGAGAAGGACGTTTCTCACATCTTATTGACTGAAGTTCTTTACTGGGTCACAGGGACATGTTAGCATGCTGCCACTCCACTCCCACCTGTACACTTCCTCCACAAACCTAACAGCTTCTTCAAAAAGACTCTGAAGAACAGGTGAAGAATTTGGGTGAAGTCCCAGTGGGCACTACACAGTAGAAGCCCTCCTTGTGGTCTTACCCACAGCACTTCTTTGTGCTTCCCTGTCACCTGTATGGAGAGGTTGTTAATCAGGAAACAATAAAGAGCAATGGATGCTTTCCTGCCCCTTCAAACAGGAGAGAGCCACAGCGACCCTCCATTGCTCCCGGAGAGCTGCAAAAGGGGTAAAATCCTGCAGGAAAGCACTTGGCCATTTATCTTGCTTGCACTTACTTGTCTTATAAGGTATGTATTCGCCTCACCATGATTTGTTTGCCACAAAACATGTAATGTTGGATTGTGTCTTTTGAATTTTTAGGGCACCTTTTTTGCATCTCATACTTTTTTTTGTCCTTTTTTTTTTCTTGGAGACATGTCCATTTTTGTTGAATACTTACTTGGGAAAAGCTGAAAGGTTGGGAATTTTTTAGCAAAAGAAGCTTGGTCTTCTGACATAGCAGCAGCATGCAAAATAGCTCTCACATTCCAAGCACTCCAGGCTTTGGTTGCAAGTTCTTTCCATTCCTTCAGGTCTTCCCACCCCACAGCTTCTTGCTACTTTTTGGGAAATGAGTCAGTGGTCTCAGTACACTTTGACTGGCAGAAATTCACCCCAGTAATAAATACCTCCTTTGCAGTCTCAATATTGACAGTTTCTGTACCAAATGACTTGGATGGACTCCTACTTGTCAGACCTCAGACCATTAATGAATTAACTCTCACAATTTTCACATGCAAGAGCTAAGTTGCCTGATCATTATTTTACAGCTGGAGAGCTAAGATGCTGAAAAAATGAACTGTTTTGTTTGACTTCTTACAAGAAAGCATGAGGAAAAGAGGCCACTGGCCACATCTGCTGTACCAAGGGACTTAGATATGGAAGCATCAACCTCTGTGTCCTTCAACAAAATCAAGTAGTCAAAACTTGGCTGTTGTTATGGACATAAGAAGGTGTAAATTGCAGTCTCTGTCTTACTGGGTACACTGAAAATAAGCATTTGTCTTACTGAGAAGATACATGGGGCAGAAGTTTGGGCTCAGGATGCTCCTGCAGACTGATGACTGTGGTATTGAACATGGCCAGAGGGTGGTAGTACTGCACAGCTGAAGTGTCATGGCTTTAGCAGTAGAAGAGTTTGGTGAGGGAGCCTGCAATATTCATATGTAGCTGAGAAAGAAGAGCAGGTTATGAACTTGGAATAAATGGTGGGAACTTTAATACCAAGAGGGTGCTACTAAAAATATACCTCATCTTTTACCCTGCTCTTTCCCAATTCATTCAGTTGACATGTTAAACTGTTTCCCTTCTTTTACTCTATAATGGATGATGCTCCCTGCTCTCAACAAACTAAGAAAAAATAGTTTTAGCTTCTTTGTCTCTTGTGAGGAAAAGAAAGAAGAGGGGAAGAAAGGTGATTATTGAACTGGAGGGGAACTTTTCCAAAAGGGTCTCACTTAGGCACTAATAATATTGTGCTGCTTCAGACAGTGCAATCCAGCAGCAATATTGGTGGCTGTCTTCTGGGTTCTTATTTTTTCAGATGACATGTCTTGTAGTGTGACAGTCACTCACTATCAAACATACAGTTTGTGTCTTATGAAGCATCCACAAAACCATCCTAAACTGGTTTGAGGATAGCAACAGAAGAGTGGAAGCTGTGGTTGCATCTGCTAGCCAAGAGTCCCACAGTACTTTGGGAACCTAAGTATCCTGAGTTTTGTGAATGCCTCCTGGGGTACAGATGTGTCTCCATTTTGTAGGTAAGGATCATATTGCTGATAGAAAGAAGGCTGAGAAACAGAGCAGTTATTTAACTTGTCCAAGGGCATGTACCAAACCAAAGCCAGTGTCAGGGCTATTGTATTGTATATATGTGTATTTGTGCACAGGTACATATATTATTGAAACTGCCTGTTAGTATTCTTCAGCTTGTAATTTAAAGCACAAAGGATCCAAATCTCACAGCCTCCATCTGTAATTTAATTTGGCATTATGTATTCCATACAGCTATAAAAAATAGATCTGGGCTACTGAAATTAGCTTACTTTCTCTCGTTTTCTCCTATGCCATGGAGAACTGGGTGTCCCTGTCTCTCCTACTCCTGTTTCAAGTCTCATTCAACATAATAGTTTACACCAGAGTAATTTGCTGGCCTGCTGTGTGACCACAGACAAGTTACACCTACAAGTGACATCTACCTTGCTCCACAGAGTACTTTGAGATCTACAGCTGCTGTGCAAGAGACAGTAGTGCAGTTATAATTGGCCAGGCACTGCAGTAGCAGTTTTTTGTCTGCCGTCTAATGCAATAGCTTCTAAATGATGCTTTTATACACTCACTGGATTGGTTCTTTTCCCCCATCTCTTTTTCTTCTCTCTGTCCTTTCACATTTCCTCTCCTTCTCTCCCCTAGCCTCTCTAACACCATAAAACCCTTTGAGAAATCCACCTTCTCTTTCGTCCTATTTTTCTTCATTATTATTCAGTTCTAGTTTGTCATTTCTGCTCCCTTCATAACCACTCATATCAATAGTTACTTCAGCACTATTCCTTCCCTGAATCTGGCACTTCTCCATTCCTTCAAAATTTTCCCTCAGTCCTGACACTTTCTCTAGAAACAGCCCCAGGGTATTTCTAACCTTCCTTCTCTCATCAAAGGGCTTGGGAAATCAGGTTGCTTTCATCTCCCAGCAGGGAGGCTGCAATGCCGGGTGCTTTGCAGACCAGCCTTGGTACCAGGAACTCCTGCCTGTTGGTGGAGGTGGTGTCACTGACTCACTGCGTGGCCGTCAGCAAACCGCTTATCCTCTCACTTTTCATAGCTTTAAAATAGGAGTGATAATCCTTCACTTACCTCACATGGGTGTTGTAAAAATTTAATTACCATTTGTAAGATGCTATCTGAGAGTGAAATACGTCTTTATCTCTCACACAGTAGCTGTGACCACTGAAATCTGCACTTAGTTCAGGCCATAACATACAAAATTATCCTCCCTGAATGCAGAAGCCTTCCCTCCTTGTGCTCACAAAGGTCACTGTGCCATAGTCCTTTAACACAGCAAAGTCCTCTTCGCTGAGGTCTTCGCTGGGTTACTTATCCAACTGTTCCTTCCTGCCTTCCTGCCTGCCTTCCTCCCTGCCTCCCTTCCTTCCTTCCTGCCTTCCTTCCTTCCTGCCTGCCTGCCTGCCTTCCTCCCTGCCTGTCTTCCTGCCTTTCTTCCTTCCTGCCTTCCTGCCTGTCTTCCTTCCTTCTGACCTCCTCCCTTCCGTCTCCTTCAATTCTTTCTTGCTTTCTTTGTTTTCTTTTCATTTCTTTCTCTCTGTCTCCCTTAAACTGCTGGTGAGGCCCTCCTAAACTGAGGTCTGGGTTCTCCTCTCCTGTGGATTGCCTTTTTCTTCCTCATCCATTGCGTTGTTCTTCCCTTTCATTCTGTTACCACAGACTGTACTTGTTCACGTCTCCCTTTCTGTTCTTTTAATTATTCCTTCCTGTTTGTTCTCTCAGCCTGCCTCAGCTAGCATAATTTAAGCCTTAACTTCAGTCTTCTTAAGGCAGTTGTCACAAAGATTGGTCTGTCTAGGTCAGCAGCTGCTGACCTTCCTGGAAAGGAAAGGGTGGTGGATCCTATACACAGCGTCACTGCTTTGCTGCCTTCCCTCTATTGTCAGAGTTAAGAAGGACAATTTGTACGGGCAATGTCGAAAGTGTGCAAAATGCCCAAAGCCTGATGCATCTGTCCTCCTACACATGCATGTGGAGGCTCTGCAACTTGTGAGCACAGCGACTAGTTCACCAGCATCCTTCAGGCAACCTTGCCTTACTCTGAATAAAAGCAGAAGCATCCTTGGACCATATTACATAGCTCAGGGGTCTACACTCATCATCAAGCCTCTTGAACAGCCCAGGTACAGCTCAGTGTCACCTGTATCCTGTCACAACTGATATCTTGCTACTATGGGCTGAGCACTCACCCTCTCTATATTGTCTGCCCTGACAATACTCTGTTTTTTATTTTTTTTTCTTAAATGTGGTGAAGCAGAAGAGGAAAACGTCTAGTGCCATAGCATATCATAGCTGGCACTGCTGCCTCATAGCTCATGACAAAGCTTCTAGTGACAGTAGTGGTGTTGGGGTCAGATCTTTGAGTCATGTCCTTCTGCTTAAGTGATTGATAGACAAAGAGGAAGCAAAAGCCGTTCAGACTAGACCCACCAACAGCCAGGTGTAAATCAAGAGGAGGAGACTGGAGTCCTCCACTAGTGACCAGAGAGACAGGCATAGATAGGCTGAAAAGGTGATGCTTCAACACCCAGGTCATCCATGTTTATGCCTGTTCTTAGTCATTTACCAACCAATATTGTGATCAGCTCACGTTTTCCATCTTAATTATGCCACTCCCTACCCACACACCAAAAAATCATTATCGTCTTAGACTGCTCACCACCTCTTCCCTACAGAAGAGGCAATGTATTTGCTTTGATGGAGATCACAGACCATGCAGAGCCTAAAGAAGTTGCAACTAGGCCTTCTGGATGCAGGCTGGCATTTAGAAACAGAAGACAACAACCTGTAATGCAATAGGAATTGAAAACAAAAGCATAGTTTTGGTTTTTTTTTTTTTTTTTTGCCAAAAACCTTTGTTTTCAAGACACATTTGGCAGTTTCCAAGCAAAAGGTATCGAAGAGCATGAGACTGGAATAAGATTTCTGAGTGGAAACTGTTTGCTGCTCCACTATGGAAAGGCAACTGCATATCCATAATGCATGCGCTCTAAACTATAGTCATAAACATCAGGCATGATTTAACAGACTATAAAACCCAACATCATGATGCCACTGGAACTCTTGAAAATAAAACCAGATAAATCACAGTTCTATGCAACAAGATGTACTCACACCAGTATTTCCACTTGCCAGGGTTTCATTCTGCACTTTGCTGAGTCTCCAGTATTCTTGTTCAACCTGAAGTGAGAGTGGCATCTCTCCATTACAGACAGACTCTGCTCTCCAGGTACAGACCTCCACTTGTACTTGCAAGATATGTTTCTATTTCAGCCACTGGGGGGTTATGCCTCTGGGCACTGCCACTGGGCAAAAAAGTGCTTGACTTCTACAACATTGCAACTGCAGTATTGATTTTTTTCTTCTTTTTTCAGGGACACGGGGCAATTGTTTGAAGCAGATTGACTGATATTGCTCCTATAAAGTTATTCCTCGTATCAAATTACGAGCATTAAATCTTCTAGACAACATTAATCTGGCAGGAATTTGTGTCACTTGTTTACTGCTAGCAAGATACACAGTTACAATGACACAGATGACAGAATGTGCACCACAGCTCAGCATGGACAGGACAATTGTCATCCTGTCACCCTACAGAGAAGAGGATACAGAAAAAAAAAAAAAGGATGGAAGGAGGGTTAGGGTTTGGGAAAAGTTTGCTGAGGTAAGTAAATTAAAGAAGTTCAGATCAGCCATAATATATGTAAAATGTAGATCAGTTTGGATTGATCTGGCACAGAATCTGACCTCTTTCTCTCATTCTTTATTTTCTTTTTATCTTTGTTTATGCTTTATTTCTGTTTATGCTTTTGATATACTTTTCAGTAATAGAATATAGCTTAATGCTTTGTCTACTTTTATCTTGAGTTTCATCATATACTTATTTTTCCTCCAAATTCCTGGTCTGAATCATGAATAGCATATGAAATAGAAAGGAAGGGAGGAAGGGGAAGAAGAAAGAAGGGAGAAAAGGGACGAACGGAGGGGAGGGGATGGGATGGGAAGGGTGAGGATGAGAAGGGAGGGGAGGGGAGGGGAAGGGGAGGGAGGGGGAGGGAAGGGAAGGGAGGGAGAGGGAGGGGAAGGAAAGGGAGGGGAAGGGAA